>LUCM01003915.1:0-16918 GCA_008360955.1 Fasciolopsis buskii
TCACAATGCATATTGACACCCGAAAACAGCTGAAGACCGTCGTTTTTCATCAACCTCTATTCTCGTCTGCGGAATTTGGCAATAGACCGATGCTCTCAGTAACAGTTCTTCACAGGTGTCCACCAGACATTGGCTCATTTGACTCCGGTTCTCATTCTTTTCCAACGCCACCTTCATCTCTAGACCAAGCCGAAATTTATGAACTCAAAATTGCTATTTAATTCTCTTCACTGAACAAAATCTGATGATAAATTGGGAATCACGGAACGCAACACCAAGTGTTCTGTCTGATAGCAAATCACATCGGCGGATGGAGACGTCAAACCAACTTCCTGGATTCGTGGAATTCAACCAGCCGTAATGGGTTGCTATTCTACGGCGTTGTCGTAAATTGCATTCTCCATGACATGCTTCACTGCCTTTTGCACTCGTCAGCGTTAATCAAATGTTATATTCCGCCAACATCGAAACATCCGTCTATCCTAAATATACACCTAAATGATGCCGCATGACACACCGGAAGAAACTAAGTGACCAAAAAAATATTTTCAGCGAATCTTCATTGTGCCACCACAACGCAGTAATCGTGAGCGACATCGGCTGTGGGAAAGGGAATGGTTGAATGAGATGGGTTTGCCAGGAACTGAAAAACGTTGCACCTATGTGACTCAGCCCGTAGTCTGAACTAGAATAATGGATATCGTTAGCTTCACCCTTCCCTTTTGGATAGTTGGCAGCAGACTAATAAGTCATATACTTCCATCCCTAACTTCCTGTTTGAAGCCAACCGCCCTCTTTTATTATCCCGGTTTACAGTGGCCTTGTTGAACTGAGCGCATCCACAAAGGTATGAATCATTAGAAAAGGGTCTATTTCGGAAAAGCTGGGCTGTTTGGAAAATCAAAGACCTGGCAGTACCCAATGAACATAGCAGCATGAGTAAGTTCCGCGCAAGTGTGACCTTCAACTGTTAATGTTTATTGTCGCTACTTGCTTACCTAGAGTTCAGCTTATGGCAAATAATGCTAGATTACCCTAAGGTCAATCAACGTTGACAGCACCCGTGTGCATTAATGCTGTTAAGTCCTTTGTAATGGAGACATCATAGCCAGTCTGAAGATTGAATTAAAGAGTAATCCACTGGATTAATCAACGGTGCTGAATAACCTAGAACCAGAAGAAAAATAGGCATACGTCGCATATGCATACACGGAGGTTAAGGAACAGATATGGGAAAAAACCATCTCATTAAAACTGACCTTCAATCCACAAACATCAGGTGGTAAGTTTCCTGTGAAATTGTTGAAATGCGTTCAAAATTTCTTAAAGTGGATAAAAAGTAAAATAGCTGAAATGTAGCCCATCATCCAAAGAAAAGCCTTTCATTTTGTAAGGAGCTAAAATCGATTGAGTGATCGTTGTGGAATAATAGTAATGATGCCTACTTCTCGACTTACGAGAAGTGTGCGCAATGCTAGGTTAAATCTGTACGAGGGTGATGCAGAGTGAACGAGACTAAAAGATTTCAGGGAAGATAAGAGGATAAGTGCAGCCTTGAGTTATTCGGGAAGTTTACTGCAACATAGAATCAGATGCTCCGAGGCTAGGCTGGAATCTCAACTATGCCAGTCAGAAATCAAAACTGGAAAAATCGTTTCACAAAGCTATAGTGAGTTTCTCGGGCCGTTTGCAAGCAGCGAACTAGGAGTCATTTCCTATTTAATTGCACGATAGAATTTATGTTACTAGAAAACTTTTGTCAGCAGAGAACACTACTTATCAGGAAACGTTAGGTCTTCATTGATAGGTGCAAGCATGGAGTTAAATGAACCAGCTTCAGAAGAGTGGGACATTTTGATGTCATCAGCAAACAGGAATGGTGCGTCATGACGAATAACTTTAAAGATATCAACAATATATAGCAGGAATAGAAGAGAACCAAAGACGCTTCCCTGAATAACCCCACTAGTAATAGCGCAGGGCTGTTAGAAACGACCACTCATATTGTTTACCTCAAAGCTATGAGAAAGGTTGGATGATAACCAAGATAACAGTGGATTTCTAATTCCATAAGTCCTAATTATGCCCAGCAGTCGGGAGTGGGGAACATGGTCAAAATTTTTGACATGTCTAGAAAGATTGTGATCACCGATCGGTGGTAATCAACACCCTAGGTTAGGGTCAAACTGACAAGTGAGGCAAGATTTGGCTCTCAGGAAGCGATGTTGGGAATGGCTGAGTTGATTTTGAGTAGTAAGGAAGTTTATCATTTGTTCTATAACAACGTTTTCCATTGGCCTGGATAGAAACGAAGGGTAGTTAACAGAAATGAATGATCGTCCAGAAACCAAAGGCATGCACACACTGTGCTCACTGATGGTCTTCTCCAACATTAAGCGGCCTTCTCAAGAGACATGTTTGGAAGTAGTTAGCAAAGCAAACTAACCAAAAAAGCTCTCTTGCTATCATGCTACACCTGTTTCTTATGATACCTAGGGCGTTACCGGCATAAGGAATAACCACTTTACCGTGTAATGATTGCCGTGCCAAGACCACTTCAATAAACAGAATGAATCCCCAGCATCAACAGAACCATTTAATAGCGCCAATATTTGCGCTCCAGCTCCCATTTTTCCCAACATGTGAACAAAAGTCTATGCTCATGAGTTTTCATTCGGCTTATTGGGGCAGCGGTAAGTGCAGTGATTCACACCTGTTTAGTAGTGAGAAGCCAGTCGTAAAAATGATCTCATATTCTCTTGTGGGGGTAAATATTGGCCAGTTCATAATTTTTTCGCGGACTGCCAGATAAGTTCGGATCCTCTGTGGTAAATGTATCCAGGTCTTTTCACAAAATGTGACAGAAGGAAGCTTTTAGCCTCAGCTGGGCATATTACAGCCGCCTAAATACTTCACCTAATCGCTGGTGTTGCTCGTCTATAAATCCTCTGAGAACTTTGATGTCACCAGGGTCGACGATACATGCCTTGAAAGGAAAACCTCCTAGAACGTTTCTTAATCGGTCTTAGAAATTCTTCAAGAACGGTTACTGAAACAAAAAAGTCACATTGCATTTGCGCAGTCCGTAAGGGCCAGTGATTGCGGACCATGTCCTGCCAGTATTCACATGCGTTGTCCTGAGCAAAAACACCTTGGCTTTGCCTAAAACATAAAACGTCGCATCAGCGCTCGGTGTGGCATTAGCAGTGGCGATTGCTTATTTCCCGAAATAATCAGGAATCATGCGATGTGCGTGATCGTGCCGCACAATGAAGATGGCGGAAAAACGTTTATTTGCTGCAGATGGAAAATGATGCATAACAGAGCCAACGCAAAATAGAGTCATATGGGCCGTCTCACAACGCTAAGGGCTTAGGAGACATGAGTGCCAAATTGAGTTCAAGGTCATGCGGCTGCCTTGTGACATATCACGTAAGCCGTCACATCCGCAAAACGCCAGAAAATGCTAGCCATAAATAGGCGAGAACAAAAAGACGTGAATAGAAGAAGCAAGATAGAAAGGCATGGAACAAATTCACGGCTATTGCTTTAAGGAATTTTTTACTTATTACGCAGACTCCTTTCCATTGCACCTCAGCTCAGTTCGCCACCAGTCACATATGGATGCACTTTGCACTCCAAGGGGTTCCGTATTATCTGTGTGCGAAGATTTTTATATCTTATTAGTGTTTCTCTGCCTTCACTGTTGTTAAATGCTACTATTCTATCCACCCTGCGTGAAAATTCGTCCGGTTTCGAATAATTTTCCATCCAGTTATCATAAACTCACGGTCCTTCAACTTCCTAGCCTAACTTTTCTATCCGCGATGTAGCGCTCTTCACGTGTGGAGATTTTGGCTGTTTAGACATCTACTATCGCACTCCGGACACGTTTTACGCCCGCAATGTGCACTTTTGGCGCACTTAAACAGTAAGTTACTCGCAGTCACCTGCTTAAGAGCCGCCCCATAAAACGCCGCATAATCTAGCAATAGAATTTGGTCAGCTTTGATTTTTGACTGACAAACATATGCATTACGCATTATATTGCAGATCATGGTTCTACTTCCAAGGGTGTTTCTCGGGTGGCCCGAGTTAGCATGCATCCCCGTATCTCTTCTGATTTCTCCTGCTTGTATTTCCTCTGCACCTTACTCGTTCAGTTTCGACAATGTCTTGCAAATCAAGAAATATACGCTTTTTATTGTAACGAGGTGGCCAAAGCTTGGAGAACCGATGGATACCAACCTGAAGGTGGATTGGCCATAGAGATATGTGAAAGTCTCCATTTGTTTTGAGACCAACAGAAGGAAATTTTTAGATATTTCCCGATAGAACACATTAAATGGCATGTGGTCAAGATCGATAAGACCAAAATTTCTGCACTTAAGGGTACACACAAGGAACGGAACTAGCGATACATTAGTCACAACAACACTGGTGATTGAGACTGGCCAATTGCTTGACGTCCAACTTAAGAAAAACACCTCCAAGAGGTGAACGCAGGTGTGATATGCCAGCTAACCGCATTGGTAGTTCCCCTCTACCGAGCTCCCCTCCTGGTGTGCGCCAGCTTTATCGGTGGATCTGAATGCGCCCCGTAAGGAAGATATCGACGCGGAAGCATAATAAAAGCGCAAACGTAGTCGAAGGAGAAGGAATTTAAGGTGTGACGGTTCCCAGAACAACAGCTGCATCGTCCGGTTGGGCACTGGAGTTGTTCAGCCCGAACCATGAAAAGTGGGGTAAAAAGGAAAAACACCTAGTAGGGAATCCGGATAGCGTCGTCCTGAGAATTGTTCTGGTGGTGTACGTTCATATCAGGCCTGGATTTTTAGCACGTCAGATGCAATGCCAAAGGAAATTCACTTCTTTGGCTGACAAGACACGATGACTTGGAACATGGTGCCAGCCTACCAGCTAACTCAGCCCGTTGAGCCAGCCAGAACAGCAGCAGAGATTATGAAAGAAGAATGCTGGGAATTGTTCCGGAAGTGAATTGGCATCGGAGAAGCAGACGGTTTAAGTCACCAGCAGAAGAACTCCTTGGCTGCGGTTGTGCTATCTAGAACTCCACAAATGTGTGCATATCTCATGAAGTAGCACATGGTGATGGCAGTAGAAAGCAAAAAGCAATAGTAATTAGAGGATGGGGCAGTATGTGTCGGTCGCAAGTGCAAGATGGGCCCAGATATATCAGGAGCGAGAGTGAGGCAAAAGATTGCATGAGGGCATCTGAGAACAGATGAAAGCCAGCGAGAACTTTCCTGAGTTGTTCAAAATCATCTGAGAGAGAACCGGGCAAATGCATGTGTATACTTTTCTTTCTGAAAAGTCACAATGGCGATAAATGTACGTTTCAAAACTAAGATGCAATTTCATCCAGGAGGGACCAGATGAGTTAAGGCAGAAGAAGAAGTTGCAGAGTCCGTGTGGTTCGCAACAAGCAGTCCGTCTACAGGGGAGCGAAAGAAGAGGTTGAAAATAGACAATTGATTTAACCATGGACTTGAAAAGAAATTGGCCACAACCTTTGGGAGCATAGAGGATAATGATAGGATGATCGGGCAGAAGCTGAACCTACTCATCAAAGTGGGCGGATGGGCGAGCGAGGCAGAAAAGTGTGGGAGATATAGTAGGTGCAAAAGATCGAGTAGTAACGAGTTTGAGTTGAAATAAACATTTACATGTCAATATTTCTGTTGGTACCTTCGAAGTGTTTCATTCCATCTTGATAGTCTACAAAAGGCAGTGGATCAGACACAGGGCTGAGAAAAATTCTCCGAAAAAACACCCTTTGAATAAGAATACTGAAATCCCCTGCCGTAAAAATGCCACGGTGCTTTGTTTAATGAGAACTTCCGTTTGCTTGGCAATCTGATTTTTCCGCATTTGCGAAGCGAATTTCTCACTCGTTGTTTTGGAACCCGCGCGAACCATGCGCATAATTCCACGCTCTGACGGTGGTTGTCGTTCCAGTTCTTGGAAAACAAACGCATCATATCTGTGCGTGCTCACATAAATATTTGTTCTATAATTTCCTATATTGAAATATACGACACATTTGCATTTCAGACAAAAGGATCTCATTTTAAAGCAAACTTAAAGCCGTTCTTGCCGCATCCAAAAATTGCATTGCTAGATCCTTGAGGGTATTCATTGTTCAGGGGATTCGAAGCGCCATTTAGGATGTGCAAAGTTTATTACAGGGTAAAATAGACTGTGGATCGCAAAATGGTTTCATGTGGACTAGGATTCGTTCATTTGGTCGTTAAATGCAATCGCCGTCTTCTTCCGGAATTTAGGGAATTTCTGTCCCTCGGAATATCGTTGAAAAATGTTTGCTTAATAATTCTGTGTCCCACTCAATTCTTCTTTTGAGATATGGGGACGCATCACTTAGCAACTGTCTGAGGCCTCTGACCCCTTAGGAGAATATACCCGTAATAACCGCACTTCGGCACGGTGGGATAGCAAGGTTACCGAGAAAAATCAAGGATGAATGCCTGATGATGTAGGGGTGGAAATGCTATGCAAATGTGAACCAGAGGCCTCCGCTACAGTGGGAGCAAATGGAATGCAGTTAGACTGGCTTTTTCTAAGGGTCAGTGAAGTGAGAGATGAACCGTTTAAAAGTCGCATGTACCAAGTGAAGAATGGTTTAATCTACAGAGATAGGGTAAGGACTTTCAGGTGCCCGTCAACTCTGTACTTCTTTATTTCGACCCTGTTTGGGCTGCCGACAGTCCGAAAGTGTTCAGCGTCCCGGGTAAGAACCGATGGTAAATAAGCACGATTTACAGTCTAAGAGACTGTCTCAGAGGGCCGTCTCTTGCATGAGACCTTGAATCATAGGACGAATTGGCTGTGCACCCTTCTAGCTTTTCTGCCATGATTTCCACAAGGAATCCGTGCTCCACGGTGAGGTCAAAACTCAGGAGCAGGTGGCTACTCTTACAAAGTAGGGGCAAATATTTGTCCAGACCAGCTTGGTGGTGCTTTTTAGTACCAACCAAGCCGAGCAGTTGACATGAATGTCCCAATGGATATGTAATTGGACTCCCCAAGGGCGGCGTCCACGATTTGCGTAAGGCTATACTCTTGAGGGGTTTCTAAATGTAAGTCTTCTTCACCGGCCCTAGGGCGGCTAAGATTCGGTGACTGAAAGTCCTTGTAAGTGGAAGATAGAGGAAACGGATCTGTTTCCTCAGGAAGCCCAGGACTGTTGTGATTTTAATACTATGCTTTAAAATCGCAGGTTGAGTGGCGACAGATTACCTCCGGCAGGGTCTTTTTGATCCATTAAAGATAGAGGGTTAGCCGCAAGATATTACCTATGATTAATCAAGGCACTGCACTTAACCTATCGGGGGCCTCATGGCAAATGATTACACCTCCGGGACATTCCCTGCTAGTCTGTTGTGTTAGCGCTGTGTCCGAGGATTAGACGTTTCTGGTAAATGGCAGTTGGGGTTGGCCAACTTTCGGTGGGGAATATGATGTGAGGATTGCTGCCGAAAAAGCCTTCTGAATATTTGGAATTTTATTGGGAAGACTGGGACAGCAGCTGTTCATTTATTTTGGCCCATGCTCATGAACTGATGCGGCACTTTCTTTAGTTTGCTGGCAGGATATACCTGAAATGGCGGACGATTTGGGTGAGTTGGTGATGACGGGAAAGGCTGCAATGTTAGGAAGGTGTGTGCCATTGAATTTTCGGAATGGCCACCATAAGCACGGAATTGCGCGGAGGCCATAACACCAGATAAAACTTAAAAATGCAACGCGTCAGTGGAAAAGTAATGCACAATACCTGGTTCACACCAACGAGTAAGGTACATAATAATTTCAGGCAAATAGCGAGAGGGGTGTAAATTCCTTCTAAAACCAAACACTGAGTAATTGGGCGCGCACTGGACAATTCTTCGATGTTCTTGGATGTTTAGAATAAAATAAGTTTCTTCAATGTTAATAAATCATTTTCAGCATTCAGAACATTAGGAAAACTAAATTTTCGGGAATTATTCTTAGATGTCAGTTCAAATTACTTGGCATAATTTGAAAGTATCCCAAAATGCCAAGCGATTTTCAGAACTTTTCTGACGGCGGGCACAGAATAGCACCAGTCTCCATCAGCGTCATTTCCTCCATTTCGTTGATCCAGCAACAATGCATTTGATGCAAGCAATAGTGTGGCAAAAAATTCACCATGGGGGGCTCCGTAATATGTAAACTGAAGAAGCTGCACATGTTTGATAAACTGGGTACACCCGAGGGAACAACTATGTGTTTGGCCTTGTTGTTTGACCTGAACCAGTCGGTTCTCCCCCTGCTCTATCCCAGGGCGGCACCACTAATCAAAAAATGGAGAAGCAAAGCTTCTGATCCTCCTACAACCAACTGCCTGTAATTATTGTTTGATCGATATCGGATTTGTAGTTTCCTGTAACATGCACATGTTGGCTTACTTTAACGCGCCTTCGTTTTTCTCGGACGATACCGGTAATATCCGACGCCTCTTGGGTATCCATCGGTGACTAAAGTTATAGGTGCAGCCGCCAACAGGTTGGCCCAGAACGTAGCTTACCACGTGTGAAATCCAACCAATGTGATAGATCTGGGTGGAGTGCAACCAAATGGTAGTCACTGTCGTGACAACCATTTCATTCAAGAGATGGCTTGAATTCGTGGGGCTCAAGGTCTCACTATGACTCTTAAGCGCAAAATATAACAAGCCTTACCCCTTCTTTCTAAGTTTCTTGGGAGATAACGTAGTTGATATTGTCTGCAACACCTCCGTTGACGAGGCTAAATTCATTTATGAAAATCGATTAGAATTGCGGACTAAAGGAACCACCGGGAAAGTTGAAAGGAAGCCCATGGACATGGCAAGCGCCAACACAACAGACTAGCAGGGAATGTCCCGGAGGTGTAATCATTTGCCATGAGGCCCCCGATAGGTTAAGTGCAGTGCCTTGATTAATCATAGGTAATATCTTGCGGCTAACCCTCTATCTTTAATGGATCAAAAAGACCCTGCCGGAGGTAATCTGTCGCCACTCAACCTGCGATTTTAAAGCATAGTATTAAAATCACAACAGTCCTGGGCTTCCTGAGGAAACAGATCCGTTTCCTCTATCTTCCACTTACAAGGACTTTCAGTCACCGAATCTTAGCCGCCCTAGGGCCGGTGAAGAAGACTTACATTTAGAAACCCCTCAAGAGTATAGCCTTACGCAAATCGTGGACGCCGCCCTTGGGGAGTCCAATTACATATCCATTGGGACATTCATGTCAACTGCTCGGCTTGGTTGGTACTAAAAAGCACCACCAAGCTGGTCTGGACAAATATTTGCCCCTACTTTGTAAGAGTAGCCACCTGCTCCTGAGTTTTGACCTCACCGTGGAGCACGGATTCCTTGTGGAAATCATGGCAGAAAAGCTAGAAGGGTGCACAGCCAATTCGTCCTATGATTCAAGGTCTCATGCAAGAGACGGCCCTCTGAGACAGTCTCTTAGACTGTAAATCGTGCTTATTTACCATCGGTTCTTACCCGGGACGCTGAACACTTTCGGACTGTCGGCAGCCCAAACAGGGTCGAAATAAAGAAGTACAGAGTTGACGGGCACCTGAAAGTCCTTACCCTATCTCTGTAGATTAAACCATTCTTCACTTGGTACATGCGACTTTTAAACGGTTCATCTCTCACTTCACTGACCCTTAGAAAAAGCCAGTCTAACTGCATTCCATTTGCTCCCACTGTAGCAGAGGCCTCTGGTTCACATTTGCATAGCATTTCCACCCCTACATCATCAGGCATTCATCCTTGATTTTTCTCGGTAACCTTGCTATCCCACCGTGCCGAAGTGCGGTTATTACGGGTATATTCTCCTAAGGGGTCAGAGGCCTCAGACAGTTGCTAAGTGATGCGTCCCCATATCTCAAAAGAAGAATTGAGTGGGACACAGAATTATTAAGCAAACATTTTTCAACGATATTCCGAGGGACAGAAATTCCCTAAATTCCGGAAGAAGACGGCGATTGCATTTAACGACCAAATGAACGAATCCTAGTCCACATGAAACCATTTTGCGATCCACCGTCCATTTTACCCTGTAATGGCGCTCCGAACCCCTTATCAACTATTAGCCCCATTTACGCAAAACACAATGAAATTCTGGTTTCGTTTAATAATCCTACGTTATTATTCTTGGGTTCAAAATTATGTACAGAGCGTTCACAACTTTGGCGGTGAGTGTCTTTTGCTCTCTAACCAGATGTTATTCGTAATAGGACAAACATCTGCATGAAGTGAACTCTTGATGAAGAGAAATAATTGCAAAGTTCCCGCTTTATAGGTATTGGGGAATGGTGCCTCATACAATCTACTCGGAGAAGAGATAAACGCAGCTGCGACGACATTGCGCTGGTCATACCAGTCGACGGGTGGAACATAAACGCCGCATGTAAACGTCGATGATTGCCTAGAGACATTATTAGCTGGCAGAATGATCAGTACGTGAGTGTTCCGCCTTAGGCACTAATAAAAGCCACACGGGTTTCATTAACAAACAAACTTCTTGTCTGCTCGACTTGGTTTTTATCCTTATAATTAGTGGAAATCTGAGATGCCGGCCGCAAAACAGAAGTAACTGAGCACTTGCTGCCTAACCGCGGCAGAAGTGTTATCCCATATCCTGTTACGAAATAATATTTTTTGGTTCAAGCAATTGCCAAGGATTTCTTGCTTTTGCTCAGATCCAGCGAACTCTTTCCTGAGCATGGCAGTCAAAAACTAATGTGAACCTACTAAGCTTCTATAGTAGACCAACGTGGACGATAAGACGAACATGAACCGTAACAAAACAAATCTATTTAAATCAGGTTGCCTTGAGAATGCACCAGAAATCTGCGGGGTAATCTCTTTCCACAAACCAAGGGGAATATTGTAGGTGGAGTAAATGGATCGGGCGGCCGAATTAAGTGTCACTGCGTGTGAGTCCGACAAGAACAACTAGAAAAAGCATAGCAAGTCCTACCTCAACCAGGCAGCTAACTTTTCCATGGTGGACTGTCGCAAATTATTAGGTTTCTGGATAAGGAGTAACTTTTCTTCTTCCATCACCAGCAGTCTGCCCCCAGAGTGGCACTTTGGTTTCTAGACTTGATCCAAGGTCCCTGTCTGGCCATATAAACTGAAAAATTCCTGGTGATTGTCGGAACCACCGTTCAGACCTTCCTTGAATGAAAAGCCATACCGTGCATACTGGCCTGGTCAGAGATCAAAAGCACGAGATGACTCATGTGGCTTCTGCAACCATTGCTTGGAGGCCCGCTCACCTGTCTTATCCATCCAGTCGTTCAAGGCTGAGCCACTACCCCTTCACTTGCGGTGCACCGATGGTGTTTTCCTCTCATGCATCATCGCTTCTCATGGTTTCATGCACGGAAGTATCTTGATCTCTGACTTGCTTCCTCGCTGAGGGGACATTCTAGAAAGCTTTTCAAACGGAAATACCGGATATTCCTGGACGCCAGTTTCCTTCTCTGCAGACCATTGTCCATGTTGAATGAGTTAAATAGGAAATCGTAATACGACAAAGATTCATTTTAAAGAGGAAACCGATGCCCATCTTGGTCTAAGAAAGATTCCACCTACTGAACTCCGGCCAAGCCTGCGTTGAACAAAAAAATGGAACCAACAGTCATGCCTCTCGAACTGGCATTTAGCGGCCCATCTGCTTCGACACCGTCAATACCGTTACTCTGGTCGAGCCCACCATGCCAATCCCCCGTCCCTGACACCGATTTTTTTAACGCACCATGAAGACCAAACATCCAAACTCAAAGGAAATATAAGACACTCAGGAAACAGAGGTTGCAGGTCTCGAATCCTCGTGGTACATCAAAACCGATCGGCGATACTGCGGAATTTCTCTTGCTGCCTCTTATCATGTTGCAATAATCGGATTTGATTTTGAAAGCGACATCCGTGAATTATTTTATCAGTGCCCCCAAAATAAATAATTCTAGCGGCACGTGGAGCAGATTTTAATGGTTACACCATCCGCGGCTTACTTTATAAAAACATTCAGCCTTACCGTCGATCACTTTTTGGCTTTTGAAGTGGCCATGCTTGTGGAAAGAGGCGATTAGTGGTACCGGGTGCAGCAATTGCAAAAGATGACCCCATGCATAATAATCAGGGCCAAAAACGCTCAAACTGCGTGGCTTATATGGTTTTTTTAGGATTCAAAACATCTGCCTGGAAGGTATATCAAGTAACGGTTGCTGTCTTGTGCGGAATTCGCGAGAACATCCAGCGCCAAAACCTAAATCAGGGCGCTCGTGAATCCAATGATGAACAGAAAAAATGTAAGGATAGCCTAGTTACAAGCAGGAACGGGGAAACATTCAGACTAAAAAAGAAAAGAAAACAACAAGCGAAAGCGGAAAATAGACTGCGGTCGAAAGCGGTCTTGAGGACGTTCCGCTAGTTTTGGAGAGGCTGGTGAGAGAACTTCGGGATCAAAGGGAAAACCTGATATCATCGGCTGCCAGGCAACGAAACCTGATGGAACCAAAGAAAAAAGAACCAGTTGTCATAGAAATAAAGGAAGGAATAGGATTAAAAGAACTGAAGGATATTCTTCGACCCCAGTTATGGAACCCAAAAAGGGATTAAACGTAGTCCGCAAAGCCTTCGCGATGGGGCAATCTGGTCAGGGTTCGTGATCCCTAGCATCGGCAGCTTTAATCAGTGAGTTCCGGAGTGCCGTCTCCAGGCACGTCACTGGGTAGGACGATTAACTTTTCCCCCGATAGCCCTCCAAATAGTCAAATTAGATGCTCGGGACTCTCACAAACACAAGTTAGAACCAAACTCTCGCCCCAGAGAAATGGGTTTCCTTGAAAAGCCGGCCATGCCGACGACAGCTACGGGCTCTTAAGACTACACAAGCCCACCGTTTTTCGAGAGTAAGAAAACGATTGCCATCGGAGGAATCGTGGAAGGTCGGTTGCGTTAGCTTGGTCGCAATATGGTATCCAGACTTGTAGCCGTCTGACGAAACTCCTTCCCTTCAGAACATCCGGAGCGGTGGGGTAAAACCATCACTGAATAGGACAGGAAAATATGGGGAGCGCAATGCCACCCTAATACAGGTGCGGAGTGACATTACCATATGTGAAATGCTACGACCAAAACAGGTGTCATCTCCAAGGGTATTCCCTCTGAGACACCATTCACCTGAGGAAATTTCTTTAGCTACTCAGTGTTTCGAAAACCGCCGGGGCTGCTGACGGTTTCATACATCATCGAATCAACGCGCGCTGCTGCCGAAAATTGCTTTAGTTTGGTTTACAACGACGAATACAGTCAACCGTTTGAAGTCTCTACGGAAGCATTGCTTGTTCTTGTTAAGTTATGATCGTGAAAGATGTCGACTCACGGCACTCCAAAAAATGAAGGAGACGGTTACTTGTGGTGGCTGCAGGTAAATGATCTGCAGCGAATTATAGGAGAGAACACTAAGTGTAGTGTTAGATGTTCAGCATCCACACTTGACATCTTGAGTAAAAACGGGGTGGCATGGAGCAGCTGCATTTGTTTCTCCTTTATGCACCCATCGAATATACTCGTTGTAGATAACTATCAGTCAAAATGTCTGACGTGAAAGGGGGCCTGCAGGAAACGGATATAAAGAAGCTGCTTGGTGGGGCTTCCGGTCTGCCACAGGACACTGAAACCAGCAAAGGAGACCTGTAGCGGGCAGTGAAGGGTTCCTTGCTCGCAGTTCAAAACTAGTTTGGTGAGACAACCAAAAGATGGCGTTGTCGTTGCGTGGAAGGCAGCATTACGCAAGGCCGACAAAGACTAAAAGGCTAGTGTAAAATACCGGGGATGGTTAACAGGCAAGTTTATCCAAGTGTTCTAAGAGGCCGCTAAAGAGATATTATTCGCAATTCCAATCAAAAGATAACTCAGATTTGGAGTTATCTCATCACCGACGGATAGAAAATCGGCTGCAGTGGATAGCCTCAACAAACCAGGGGCATTGGGCGACCACTTTAGCAGTGCATGGGTTGCGGATGCAAGCCGTGATAGGGAGTTACATCTTTCATTTTCGCAAAAAAGCGGATTAACCGCGAATAGTAGAGCCCGCGGTTCGTCCATATCTATGGAATATAAACGTTACTAGAGCACCTAAACTCCATGGTGTTCACTCGGATGAAATGACAGAAACGGAGCTGAAAAGCAAAACCACAAATTGGAGAAAAGAGGGAAATATGAAAAATAAAAATGTTGAGTTCTATTTCTAAAACACGCTTGAACATATAAGAACAAACCAAAGTAAAACGCAGCACTCATACACCCACGAATGATATGTACCTTGGCAGATCGCTTCTAGAAAGTTCCGCAGATGTAACGTCGTCTGGTATCCGGTTAGGCTAGCAACAGTAGTTGCCAGCTATCGCCAGTTGTGCCATTCATCCTCCTCTGTCATTCGGCTTTCCTTCCTTTTGTTTTTCATATTCATTTGCGCCTCTCCGCCTTCCGGTTTTATCCCGAGCACCTTAGACCTGAAACAAATTACTCATATATGATCCCAGCATGTGTTGAAAAGGTTCTAAGGAGTGCACTGCGCCGTGGGATGGTGCAACTGGAGTTCTGGATGTTGCTTTTCGACTAGAGAGTTTTTAAAACTTGTCAAGAGGCATATTTCTGTCTTAAACAAACAGTCCTCGTTTGGCGGTAAATGCATTCGGCCATTTTTTCTCATTTTTTCGAAATATGTCAGATGGTATCTCCCAACAGCCCACTACCAGATAAGACAAAAAACTCATTGGGTATGCTACCGAGCAGTAAGCCTATCACCAGAACCGGTGCTACTCAAAAACTTCGTTTCCTCAGCCAGCTAAATTCCGTCAAACTGCGTTGAAGTTTGCACTATGCATCCAGTGAACTGCGTCACACCAGGCCATCCTGTAGATTGTAACCGGCGCAAAATGCAGTCCTTGCCTACGTTATCTTGAAGGGTTGGAGTATAAACAAAACTCGTGTTACTAAAAGATATCTACTACATTTTTCGGAGTGATTTGGGTAGACTGATTTGCTCTAAAACTAATACTAGATCGCCAAATGCGTCATCCTAACCCATCTTCTCGATGATGGATTTATACCGCTCTCCGAACACCGCTTTCTACCTCTTATGTCTTGCAACAAAATTGTGTTCACTGTGATAGATTGCCATTCGAAAGCAAAATTATATTTAAATTGGTCAAAGTCACTAGTGTCCTGTGCAAACGAACTGAGCTGCAAAACGACACAACCAGCTATCGTCCACTGGATACGGATCCAACAGTAAAACTGAAACCAAGATCAACCAAACCCTGAAGAAACCGCAGTGTATAAAAAAGCTAAATAGACAGGCACGGCGGGGGATTAGAGCTGATGACTTCAATATCGCTCCCAAAGTTCACGAGGAAGGTATTCCACTAACCCCAGTCGGTTTCTTGCCACGACCTACGGCATATAATTCGGCCAAAAAATTATATGTGAAGATATCTGAGGCCCTTAAATGGAAAATCAAGCCACTCTATGAAAGACGCTGAGCGGGTTTCGGACAAAGTTAGGGATGCCAAGGCTAATTTTATGCCCTTCTTGGTCTTCTCAACGGTCTTCACCTTAGTTGACTTAAGAACCACGAAAGAAATACGAGAACTCCAAAAGCACCACACCGGCAGCCTATCGGAAACGTTAATAATCGTTGCACTTACAGATTCAACTCTATGCACAAGCCACCGACATGTCGGAAACATTTACAAATAACTTACAGAAACACCTGGGGACCACCGATATTTGGAGTTTTACGCAAGCCGTGATCCCAAAATTTAAAGGCATTGCACTACTGAAGGTGCAACGCAATGTTTTCTCTTAAGATTTAAACTGCACTGAATAATCGATCTGTTGCATTCCCCAACTCTAAACTAGGTAGCCGATCTTCGTGAAAGATCCCGGTTGGCACCTCGAACTCGGAGGACGCATAAATCCCCTTGACGTCCAAAAGGCTCAATACTCGGTCTAATTATTTTCCTGATACATAAATGACCTATTAGAATCCATCTTGTCTAGCACGGCAGTGTGCGCCGACAACGCAACCATCTGAGCACGAAAGCCTGGGAAATATGGTTAGTGGAAGGCCTCTCTAAAATTCGGATTATCGACCGCAGTCTGCTGGCCAAAACGATAAGTTTGTAGGCGTGTCCGTTAGCATTGCGCCGGACCAAACTTCGTGGATCACGAAAGCAACGCAGTTCCAAATTTGTAGGCATCAAAACGTACTTCGATTTTAGCCATCTGATAATCTTCCATTTAGCCTGCACCAGGAAATATCCAGTTAAGCTGCTTAATGCATATGCAGGTAAATGAAGCAAACTTCCCAGTAATTTTCCTTGACATTCATTTCTTACATAGAGATTTCACTTGTCCTCAGCTTGAATGCAGTAACCAGATTATGCAAGGAGGTTCGCCAGCATCTTTTGTTTCACTGGAAGGAAGAACTAAAGCAAGATAAAATCTGAATATCCGAATTTCACGGGGCCAAGGTGCTAACCTGATTAAAACTTCGAAAACTTCAGGAAGTATGAGCAATGCCCAACTTAGATTAGTCAAGGTCCTTCACTGTCGCAGTCAGCTCCATTTGAAGGCAACTGCCCAACCGATAACCAGGAGCAACCATGATTTTTGAGCCAAACCATTCTCCACCTCTATTAGGTCAGAAGCATTAGCAGGGTGGGTAAAGCAGGTCAGGGCAAAATGACGGGCAGGACAGAAGGCAAAATACAAAAAGATAAGGAATGCGCTAGAGGGGCACGCCCAACTGTAATTCGCTCTTTTGAAGAAACACGACAGGG
>LUCM01003915.1:21018-37006 GCA_008360955.1 Fasciolopsis buskii
CCCAATTTCAGACAATTCAGACCTCATACTATCTCCACGAACCTAGAGTCCTACGTGGTAACTTCGCTTCCCGTAGCGACCGTTTCCATCTATCATAGCCACCAGCAGCGACCATTTCTTGTTTTCAAAAGGCACGGCCTTCTAGAGTGGAATATAGTCCATGACTTCCACGCTGAATTTAGTCAATCTCTAGTGCATCTATCTTTGCAGCTCTTTTGTTATTTATAACTGCAACAGTTGTTCCATGTCCGTCCCACCAAACACCGGTTCATTCTCTTTACTCATAGCGTAGACGATCCACACACTAGATTAGCCAGCCCATCCATTTAAAAATATATATATAAAAGAAAACCGGGATTGCTCAGCCACCGTCCATTTATTTTGAATTGCACTATGCGTTCTAGTGACTTCCTTCTCCAAGCTGCTCGTAAGATTGATCGCCTCCTAATCTGCATCCGACAGCTAGGCCATACTGCCGTCCGTCAATGTTTTTCTCTCCCTTCCAGGCCTTATAGTTCTGCTTGGATGGAAACATTTACCTATGCTCTGGCGATCATCCGATCCTGGAAAGGCGATATCTCCTTTACCTACCCATTCCATATTTGAATTCCTTCCGCCACACCGCGAGTACACCGGGTTTACCACGATAGTGTGGTGCGCGGTCATATTCACCGCTTTGGCTGGCACACATCAGGTGAGGATCTTGACTTAGCGGTGTGCGTGTGCAGCTATGTTGGCGGATTACACCTGCGTTCACCCTTAAACGGCCTTTTTCAGGTTGGATGGTCAATACTCGGTCAGCCCCACCAACCAGCGCTGTAATGGTAAACAGCAATCTGGCTCCTGTGTTCACGTACAACACTTTGTACTGGTTCCATCTTGCTCCTTCCCGAAATTCCTTTACCAAAACCACAAAAAAGGGCTCACAAAGGACAGCATTTTTAATGGCATCCGATATGAACTGACGTTTACAATGCATCTTGACATCCGAAAACAGCTGACGACCGTCATTTTTCATCAACCTCTATTTTGGTCTGCGAAATTTGGCAATAGACCGGTGCTCGTGGAAATTTTTCTCCACACGAGTCCACCAAACGTTGCTTATTTGGTTCCGGTTCTCCTTATTGTTTTCCAACTTCACCCTCAACTCTGGACCAAAATGCCATTTATGAACTCAAAGATGCTCAAAACAAACCTCATGTGTCAGTCTTACGGTTACAAACTTCCCACCAAATATCGCCGCTTTACTTGCTCAACGGACTTTGCTTTCACATTTTTCGCATTTTACACTGCCTCATATGATATTCGGTCTCGTTTTCCACTCATCTCCCTCCCGTTATCACTTCCATATTTGTCCTCATCTCCACCACAATACTCTCTTAATTTTCGCTGATCCCAGCCAACCGGCGGCGACAGCCATTGCCTTCCAGCCATATTTTGCGCCCAAGATGCGCCCCTCTGATGCATTCAAACATATTATTACTAGCAGTGCAAGGCTGGTAATCTGTCACAGTAAGGTCTTTGCGAATCATTATTTAACCTTGATTTAAAACTCGAAACCTCGTGCTCAGCAAATCACATTTCCTGTTATGATCTTGTGAGCGAAATCACATTGCATTGCATGTTTGAGTTCTTTTTTCCGTGTTTGCACTGTGTCTTCGCGCAACGTTGGTTTTGCCTTGCGCATAACTCTCGTATGTCGAGAAATATACATAAACAAACAAACCTTTCAAATTACTTAAGTTTGCTCTGCCCTTTTTTCCTTCGGTTTATACCATTCGTATTTCCTGTGCATCATCTCTGTGAAAACGTGGTCTTGCCTTGCGCATGCCTCCGGCAAATCGAGAAATATATGTTATCATCTATACGGTGGAAGGTTCGCTTCCTGTGGGTCCAAGAACGGTGAACAGAAGATGCTTCCATAAGTGCCCTCTCCTGAATAGATGGTACAGCAGGGTCCATACAGATTGAATTTACAGGCGAATCAACCAGAATTAAACTACCAACCAGCAATGCAGTGACAGTGAGTTTGACAGGAAATGGGTCGGCGGGCAGTGAGTCTCGTAGTTGCGAATGCTGCAAGAAGAAGAGGATTAGTTCAAGGCGGCGAGCGGTCATCCTATGATCGACCCATCAACAGGACGGCCGCCCTAGCCAAAAATAATGGTGATCTGAGATCTTCCGGGGGATGAGAGACAGCGGAGCTCCCTGCCGGTGGAAAATAGGGAGGTTGCAATGATATCCTAATTAAAGTCTGGCGTTTTAACGAAACCAATAGCCTCAGCTAAATGCGCAGTAATTCCTCGGGTTTCTCGCCCAGGCATTAGGTGATAGTTGCCAAGAAGTACGACTCGGAATGACAGCAATGCGGTGGTGCCATGAACCGACAATTGTAGCAGAAGAAAGGAATGGTCCAATTATACTGCGGCTGTGAATGAGCAAGGTGCCTGTATATTTGCCGTTGCCAAAATGTTGCTGACAGAAACGGACCATGCGCGGATAGCGGCATGAAAGGTCTTCTTTGATAGCAAAGAGACGGATTAGCCATCCTGGTACGGGGCAGATCAGCCACAATGAACTTCAGTTAAAATTCGTACCTCTTGTCTTTCCGTTTTTAAGCGGCCCTAAAAGTATTTTCACAGATTTCCTCCTCACATTTTCGTGGATGCACAGGGTCAAATCGTTTCGTTTTGCCAACTCTCAATTTCAAGCGAGTCGTTTTATAGTACCACTGGTGATCTGCACACAATCAAGTGAATACCGGTTGAAAGCAACTTGCATTTCCTTTTTCGAAGGAATCCGTTGCTTACTAATCTAGATTCCACTGCGTGAAATAATAGTGCCCCCACTGCAAACAGCGTTTCAGCAACGCACAGCCAAAGTCGTGCCCGAAAACTACAATGCAATTGATTCGCCAGTTCTACTGTGCTGGACCATAAAATTAATTAATAAGTAGGCACAAACAAACCTGAAATATTTGGTCACGATGGATCAAAACGGCAGCCAATATCATCGAACGAAACTATTCACATGGTTCACGCAGGCCCCACATACGCGTGAAAAAGGCAACAAAGTCATTTTTATGGCAGTGAGTTTCTCCACTCTCAGGCTGTGGCATGCCTTCTGCCGCTCACCAAAATCCCTCCGAATCAATTAAGTCACAGGCTGGAAATTAGGTCATGGATTCGACCCTACCGAAAGGATCCCCGCAGCCAGCGTAAAGCTCTTTTGAAAAATGCTCACAGACTTGCTTGTGATAAACTGTCCGCTGCATTAGCTTCTCCTCCTCAGGGTTCGTAACCCCAGTTCCACGGCCACCAGGTGCGGCCCGTATGTGATTGAAACAAAGACTTAGTCGCAGCAACGAAGGTCACAGGAGAGGTGCGTTGTGCGCAAGTAAAGATAAGAGCGGCTAATGACGTAAGTGCATGATTGAAGGTGAAAAATAAAACAATATTTCCTGTGTTTGAGATGTGCTGAACAGGGAACAGTTGCTATATTGGCTGACAGAATGCGTATTCTGGATCACAACATCTTGAAGCAAGCATCCGGTTTCCTGGCTATTGCAGTCGTGAATAAGGGCATCAACACGAGCGCAAGTGGGTAGGGAAGGAATTGCTTCGGTTTCTTATTCACAGTCGTACGGGTTGATCTGCTTTGGTCTCGGAATGTATGTTTCCCAGCGTATTGTTGGCAGTAAGTGAAATGTGTGCACATGTACACGCAGATTCAACACCTTGTATATCATCGGCCCCGAAGTAGACTTAACTTCCGCCTTCGTACCAGTCACTCCACTCCAACAGACTTGCGCAACATACATCGCGAAGCAGCGTTCTCTTTGCAGTTCTAAAGTCGAACGCTCTTACAACTCCGTCAGAACTAGTACCCATCTCCATTATGCTGAAACCACAAGAAGGCATCAGCGTGTTCGTCGGAGACCACCACTTGCCCTAGACGGCCCTTCATTATATATTTCCTTTCTGCGGGTTTGCAGAGTGGATGTATGCTTTCAAAACCACTTTTCCAAACGACCCTGGTCAAATAATTGGAATACTACAACGGTGAAGCTACTTCCCACGAAGATTATCGAGCTCCAATAAACCATTACCATAACTTTATGCTGATCGACCATTAAGGGCCAACGCCACATGGGTGATTCTGATGAAGGATAACGGTACTAGTGAACAATAGTTTAGTGTTCATTCCAATTCAGTTTATAATGTATTGCACACTGTAATTAACACTGTAATATCACCGAGTACCCGTTGTTTTATCAGTGGCAGCGTTGTCCTTCGAACGGATATGGTCAAAACTTTTCACAGCCTACCTCGATGAGTGGCATACGGGGGTTAAAGTGCATGTGAATCCCAAACGTCAAAGATTTATCTTGCAGCTTGCCCTGGGTCATCCCGGACTCCAGGATAAAGGGTTTCCATTAGTTCCAACACATTCTGAGACATCATCAGAGTATACGTTGGACGGCATTTATCAACTGTTCGTGGGACGTCGCAGTGACTGCAAAAGAGAATCCGTGCCTATCGGTTGTGCAACTTCGGGCTCTGCGACCAGAGAATTACCGCAAGTCATTGAGCATCCGCACCTTTTTTCTCTGTTTCCCGAATCTTACCCTTGGGGGTCCAGAACGACCGGTGAATGGCCATTAGTTAAGAGTCACTCTGGACTTCGGAAACGAAGCAACTGGGTGTCTGCCTATTTCAGGCATGCACATCTGACTTTACATACACCCGTTGATTGGTAGCTTTATCGCCACTCTTCCGTTCGAGACCCAAAAATGTTTTCGTATGACGTTCGGCATGTGGTTTTCCCACATGTGTCACTCCACTGTATTTGTATGTTGCACAAGCAGATCAACGAAGTGGTGTCGAGCTGGGAGGTTTATCCGACGGTTTACATCATGCTTAGACGAGAATTAGCCAGTCTGGCACACAGAGGACAAACTGTGAGCGGGTTTGGGTTCAACCCTTGCGCTTAAAATCATCGGTACTGACCTTCTGCTATCGCTATTTTGCAGCGGCACACCAGGAAACTCCGATTGTGGCATTTCAATGGAGTAGCGCTGCGTGGATCGCATCTCTTCTGGAAGCATAGCTCCCATTTATATGGTACTAAGCTGTCAGACACTTCGTTTTCCGAGGCTGTCTGTCAACTCTCATCAGCCGAATCGTCTCCTTCGGCAGGCGGGTTCAAAACAGTTTTTATTGAGCTTAGAAAGAAACAACGCAGTCATGGCCACAACAGGTGTCCTTACGCTACCCTTGACGTTTAGCACTACATTCGGTTGGTTGCGAGGCTGCTTGCCGGCCAATGCTTCTCAGACAGGCTGAGAAATTTTGGACCGTCGGTTCAATTTTCCGACGGCCGTAGGTTCGTCACTCCAAGAATGCAAAAATCACCTGGATTTTCCGCTGATTTCAACTGCGTTCATTATTCGACAATTGTTCCACCGTGTTTTTGAGTATATTTATGATAGAAGTATCAAAAAAGATAATAAATTTGTACACGCAATGAATCACGGTTGCTGAATCCATCCAGAACGTTGCTATGCAGTTGATAAATTCGAAAACCTTACAGTTTGCATCAACTTCACTGGCCAAACGGGCGCATTTGACTCCAGACTTAGGATCGATAATGATCTCAAGAGTGCGACTGGAGCCTTGGCCAGTGATATCCTAACGTTGTGACTACCGTCTCCTCTGCTGCATTGTCCACACACCAAGACAAAATAGGGCCCTTTTAATGAGTCTGACCAAGCATGTAAATGTATAATAATGATAGTGTGCTTACGAAAATAATGTCGCATTACGGTCAAAAATAGTGAGGGTGGAAATAACTTACGAAAAAATTGCACTCATAAACCCGTAAAAATGTGAAAAACTAATTGGGGAATAATCAGAGCACATTATGATAGGTTGACCAAGAATTCGGCTAAAACCCGCCCATGGACTGCTAGGACACATGCTAAATAGGGGACAGTGGAATTCCCATAGATATCTATTCTATAGTGTATGGAGCGAAAAGCGGATCGTATTGAAATTTGAGTACTGTAGTTTAAAAGATCGTTGTACAGAGGGTTCATGGGGTCTGACATTATGTTTGTGAGCAAATTTCTCACATGTTGCTAGGTGCTGATCACACACACAAAGGGACAATTCAGTTAGTGGTTTGAAGGACACAGCTTATAACTGATAGCCCCCGGCAAGCAATTTTAAAGTCTTTTCTAAGTAAACCTGGAAACGCAGCAGGAGAACCGTGAATGTTTGGAAAAACACCGGTATATAGATCGGGAAATGGTGCTTTGTTTCACCTTATAGTGTCCAAGCTTTCTGATTTCAAATGGCAACCGTCTGAGATTCTTTACACAGATAGGAATATGAGCAATCCATTTCAGATCTTTATCAATATTATTTCCCAGGTATTTCAGAGAATCAGCCTTCTTAAGTGAGTTTTGAGTTGATGGAAGACGTTTCGAGTGGGCACGCCGACCGACAGTGAGAGGGAGGGAGAGAGAATAAGCGTTCGAAACTTTCAGATGTATTGGAATTCAAACCAGCTTGTTCAGAGCAATCGTCAACAGAAGATAGGTTGTCGGAAAAACTTTGGAACTCATCGTTTCTCGAAATGATTTGATAGACGGCAACATCATCAGTATACTTGAACCGACGACACGGGAGGGCTGGAAGATAAGTCACTGATGTAAACAGATTAGATAAAGGGTGAAAGAACAGCAACCTGTAGAACGCTTGAGTTGGTATTCAGCGGTTTTGAAGTTTTTCCGCCCATCCGTATGGATGGAGTTTGGTTATTAAAGTAATCAGACAGCCAAGCTAATAAACACTTGAGGTAACCGATGTTTTCATTTTGTGAAGTGCAATAGATCGTGGGACCGAAACAAATACCGACAACTAGTTTAGAAGGGCACAAACTACAAACTCACAAATTTGAATTGGGAAGGTGACAACGTCCAAGGTTTCATAACACAGGCGCTCAAGTAAAGCATGCTGCGTCAGCTTCAGACCGGGTTATGCGGCGATGAGAAGAAAGCGTTTTGCCAAAGCAGTAGAAGCGTTAGATTTTGGGATGGGGATAACAGCGACGGATCTGCAGCAGTCAGCGACGGAACACGAGATTAATGATGAGTTAATTAGAGAATCAAATGCGTAGGTCAGAGCCACAGGACCATGCCTTGAAATAGCTGGGCACTGAATGTCAGGAACAACACCAGGAATATCCCTATTGGTATGCAGAAGGTCTTGCGCCCCTTCTGTAGAAAAACTTGTATCCGCCATATCATCGCCCTGTCCAAGCATGACTGGATGTAACGAAAAAGCGTTCGAGTACCGGTGCACGTGAAGTTGACCGGCTATTCGCAGTGCGGTCAGCAAAAACTAGACTACCCACGATTTGGATAGCACTTCAAAACGTCAGTGCAACATGTAGCCCAATTCGATGCAAAGCCCAAAGAAGAACAAGATTTCTCCCCAAATTCTACGGTATTATTCATGAGTTAGTAATTATGTGCATATAAGCCATGCCTTTCATAGTGAAGCTCAGTCATTATCCAGCCAAAACGCGGTCAAAAATGGAAAAAAATTGAACAGGCGATGAAAAATTAGGAACAAAAATTAACTGTCTTGTGATTCAAGCAAATACAAGAGATTCTGCACACTTAATAGTGTCCCAAAACACTTGCCTGAGCATGGTGACCAAAAATCGATGCAAACGAACGAAACATCTACAGTTAACCAACGTGAACGTTGAAACGAAAGTGGACTGTAACATAACAAGCATCCTCAATCAAGTGGCTCATGAATGCACCAAATGTCCACAAAATAATCTTAATTAAAGGGCGCAAGGTAACGAATGGGGCCAAAAATAAACAGCGACAAAAATCAGTGCCATTATGAGCAAGTTGGGCGGGAACGGGTTGACATCGACAGAGGAACGAAAAGAAGGGGAGAAAGGAATTTTCAAACGGTCCCGATGTTTCACTGGGGATGGATTGTGGCACAATTGATGCTGTCGACATCCGCAAAAATTTTTGCGATCTTCCTTTTTTCCCTCACAACAGTCGAACGCGTTGCTATAGAAATCGGCCGTTGTTACTCAAGTGCGGGCTAATGTAGTTTTGATGCTTTGGATTTAAGTTTTCACATAACATATACTTGATTTATTACGGGATTTTTGGAAGTGCTCCTTGCACTGTCTTAGCTTGTTCAGTTTCTGGTTGGACACAAAACTATTGGAAACAAACACTGCTTCTCAAGGACAATAAATATCAAAGAATGCATTCTCAGTCTCTGCGACAATGTTGACAATGCCAATAACCAGGGGTTCAGAAGAGAAACAGGCAGGAGCGTGTGAAGGTGTTTTCTGAAGAAGAATAAAGTTATTGTGTGAAACGTTACGGAGGCAAACTCGGATTGGATTTGTTTGCCTAAGGAAATAGAAGGCTGACCAAGAGTATATCTTAGGCCCTAAGTGAAGCGGAAAACGATGAAGGCTCGAAACTTGGGTACATGGTTTTAAGGAAAAGTAAATCAGGGTGGCTGATGATAATCCTATTCAAAATGAAGCCATCTCTAGTGGGGGAACCGCAGAGATAAGTCAAGTCAAATATATTCCATGGTAGGGCAGACGCACGATTGAAATCATCTAAAATAGAACGCAGATTATCCTCAAGAAGAGGAAAAATAAATACTAAAATTGAGTCGAAGAAAGATGTAGTGGTGTGTTGCGAGCTAAAGGGCAACGTATATGTTCCTTATGGTTTTACTGGCATGGCGAGAAGGCTCAGGATGATACTGTGTCAAGAGACAGTTGATTCCGATTAGCGAGTACGAATGGGTAACTTTGAAGGAGTGCATGTATATTGCCACACCGCCTCTAGTCTTCTTCTCTTCCGAAACCCTGCCCTGCAGATGGAGTCTGAAGCTGTCTGTCGACGTGAGTAGAAAAGCGATATCCGAGCTCACCCGCGATTCTTGTGTGCAGGCGACGCAAGCGTGAATATGGATCGTTGAGTGAAGTGTGGGGGGACAGATCCGACAAAAGGCACCAAGTCGCAAACATGGAAGAGATGCGATTTACCGGTGTACTTGAACCTGTTCCTGCTCAACCGTAGTCCCCTTGTTTCATGGCGAACAGGCATCGTTGAGCGTCTGGGCCTCCTGGTACCCTAAATACTGCCTGGAATTCATCTTAGGACAATTTTTCCGAATCAGCGGGTCCACTCCAACAGGTCTTTCGAGCAATACCCTTCCCGGGAGCGTCCCCGGTGAAACGTAATTAAGCTGATGGTACAAGCCGGAGACAACTGATAGGATCCCCTGTCTGTCAATGAAAAGTTGGATCTATTCATCTGGAAGCGAACTCATCAGATTCCGCATCCCACTGCACCCTAAGAGTGCAGTCGGCCTCGTGGGGAATACATGCAGTCGAAGGATTCTTTCCGGCCGTTTGCTTATCGAGATGACTACCAGAACCCCGAGCATGATGGATATCCAACTTGTTGTGTAGTTCACCAAACCCGTTGCTCTCAAAGGATTATATAGCATCCGCCCTAGTTCCGTGCAAACTGCATATGTTGCCTGGCGGTCTCCAATTCCCTGCTTAAATGTTGCGGGGACCCTCAGGCACCGCGCAACCGGGAAACAGGTTCACGCTTTCATTTCTTCACTCGGTTACCCTCACTTCTGCCCGGTGCGACCACCTGGACAGAATTGCCCCGAACAATTCCAGGGCCCAAATTGGCCTTGAAATGCCATGAGTACGGAGTAAAAAATTATCAAAAAGGACAAAAACAAGTGGAGGAAAGAGAACTGAGGGCCGAAAGATACCCAGTATTATTATGAGGATGAAAAAGAACGCTGGCCACTTTACTGCGTATCGTGCGACCGAAGAATATTTGAAAGCCCTTCGGAAATGTGTAGGGACGTAGAATATTGACGAAGAATCATGGCAAACCATTGTTTGATAACATGGAAAAGAGAACATCGTCAACAGTGAGGAGAAGGATGCCGATTAATAATGCTTGCGTTGAATAATATACCCGACGCTGGTAAGCCAATGTGGGACAAAAGTGGGTTTCTTGGCCACTTTTTTCTGCGTTCGGGGGCCTAGTTGATGACAGTCACTAGCATAATGATAGCCGCTGGTGTCGAGGGGAAAACTGGAAGCTAATTGTGCGGTAGAGAATGGTAGTGACATCCGATACGGGGATCCATGTGTGGATACCTTCGTGGCGATTGGCTGTCAACGCGGTCCGCATGTTGTTCTATACAGATATACGCACGTGGTTCAGGCGCAACCTAAGTCAATAAGCGCCATATTTGCTTGGCGAGTGCGAAAAAAACAACGAAAAGCATGCAGAAGTCAAGACACAATGATTTCCTTTACAAAGTGTTTTCCAGAGGGTTGCAACACACATAAGCAGACGACAATCAATTTTGGATTCCGCAGTGAATGGAAAGCAAATCATGATCCTGTGCACACCAAAATGAGTTGAACTGAACTCATGGAAGTCATGAAAAGTTGGAAAAGCTAGGCCGAACCAATTCATGCAGAGATCTCTTTGAATTAAAACGTCATTTGCTGAGATTTCACCAGTTAGCGGTTAAAAAAGGAACAGATGAAAACAGGGCTAAGAAACGATGCCTCTCCGGAGATTTTCGTAGATGGGGGAACCGACTGCTGGGCTGGCACAAACCCGGTGGACGATTTCCGAAATCATTTGGACGAGAGGTGGGGAGAAGTACATGAAGGAAGCGATAAAAGTTGAGGTTATGCTTCCGACTCATGATCGTTTTTCATTCCGTACAAGTCCACTAACATTTTCCAGCTGAATTTGCTGGAGTGGTAAAAGAATCACGAGAAATAATGAGGGTAACTAAAGAATCAACTTCATCTTCTGGGGTAGAAGGCAAGAGAGGCATCACGTGTAGATCCCTTCACCAATATCCTCGGCAGCAATCGCCCTACTCGTCAGCAAATTACCACAGCCAGATTATGCACTTGTCAAGGCGGGGTTTGAAGATCCTCTCGTTGTCATCTTCCACCACGGAGGAGGGAAGCGATTTCCAATTTGAGGTCCCTCTTCTAGGCCGACGACACACCCAAGGTAAACCCGTTGAATTTCGCTTTAAAGAGGTGAGAAGGAGGCGGTGCGGTAGGTCACGACCGCAAATTAGGAATTCAGGAGAGGGGTTCGGCCCAATGTCACAATGGCGAATCTCTCAGAGACAAACCAAACCACCGCAAATTTGCCGGTAACTCACGGGTAACAGTAGAAGAACCCGAACTCGAACCTCGTCGTTGATCTCAGGCTACAGTTTCTCTTAGTAGGCTTTCAATCGTCGAGTCACTTGGAGATCCAGGAAGCTTATTGCTGGGAAAAACCGGGCGAACAGACACTCCGCCACCTAGCTCTGGAAACAAACTGAGGTGAACTGGACTATAAATTTAAGACCGTAAACGGCTTGTCCTGTTCTAGCCTAAAATGTATTTTCAGCAAGAGGTAGACTCTCTCAGGCGGTGCCATAAGAGTTAGCTTGCAAAATCTGGAGCTAGACTGTTAGGTAGTGAACATATGCAATGGACTCCCAGCTGCCGCGGGAGCTGAGCAGATCATCTTTCCATTTCTAAATTTCCTTCTCCCTTATGTCTATCCTTTAAAAGTCACCGGTTTATTTTCGTGCTCATCTTCACCAGTCTGCTCCCCGGTTTTGTCCCGAGCACTGTAAAACTGGGACAGTATGACTTCATTATGATAGGAAAGATGGCAGGAAGTGGAGTTCTGGTGAAATATGACCGGACAGTTTGAGACAGGAATTATAGGGCATACATTAATTTTAGGCAAGCAAGCCATCTTCGGCAGGAAATGCATTTAGCCATTTATTTAGCATTTGCAAAGGAATTTCAACTGTTATCCCTAACAGCCCTTTTCCAGAAGACTGGACAAAATAGCGTACTCCGATGATCTTGGTGTCACCAAGCCGTAAACCTACCACCAGAACTAAGGCCACTCGAGGACCCCAGTTCCTAAACCCACCTAATTTCATGAAACTCTTTGAAACTGAAATGAGCTGAAACTGACTGAAATGAATTGAACTGAAGTGAACTGATCTGAAATAAGCTGAACGGACCTGAACTAAACTGAACGGACCTGAATTGAACTGGACTGAGTTTTGGCGCGCATCGCTTGGCTCGGTTGAAGGTCACTCCAGTCCATTCCGGATCTAGGGTGGTCGTGTCTCCCCAAGTGGTGTTCCCGCACACTTCCATGTGTGGTAAAATAGTATTCTTTGCTTTGTTGCTTCTGGGGCTATTGTCTCCATGCTACCCCCAATCGCTGCCGAAGGAACCGAAATGCGGGCGAGCCAAAGATTGCGGTGATTGTATGGGTATCGGCCCTCCATGCGCCTGGTGTCTGGATGAAAATTATGACGACACGAAAGAAGGCCCAGGATATCGTTGTGCAACACCTTCTTTGTTGATTGAGCGTGGCTGTGAATCAAGTAAAATAGAAGATGTCAAGTCAAAATTGATTTCTGGTAAGATGTCCTCATTCCCAATAAGGTTACCAAGTATTGTGATCACCATTTATTGTAAAGTTCAGAAGATAGAGGTCGAGTATGTGGTGTTGTTGTTATTGTCTAATTCTCTCGCTAATCGCCCAGTCACTTTGCCTAATGATCCACAATGGAGTAGGGCGGATTTTATGTGCCGACCTTTGTTCGTCCAGTATACAAAGTGTACTTTTCTTCTAAGTGCAGATGCTTAAATCCCATACACGCCGCACTAGTTTCAATGGCCAATGGTAATTATCAGTGAGTTAACCCAGTTTTCAGACCCTTTATCATACCTGGGCAAAGGTGAAGTTTTGGAGTGTTTCTCGTGATCGAGTCTTAATAGCCGAGTGGTTTCCCGATCTATATCCTTTTCCGTGGCCATTTATTTACCGAAATAACTGGGATGACAGCTGTCATTCCATGTTTCAGCACTACGCTTGCTCATTTTCCTTTAGTATTTTGACTCAGAGGCTACTGCAACACCCTATTTAGCGTGCCTCATAAAAATCTTTTCCAGTCACTTGACTGCCAAATTCTCGCTTTACTACAGTAATAATTCACAGTAACAGTCCGGTTTGGGAACCCACGGCAAGTAGGTTGTAGACGGGGAATAACCCGGGCTGCACCAATTTGCTTATACTCTTGCTTAGCGAGATTTATCTGTGGCTAAATCGCGCGCCTTTAGACCAAAGCCCTGCGGCTATTGTTCAGCGTTAGGCAATAAAGCCATCTCCGCCGATCACTCCCTTGCCGAGTTGCACATTGCTATGGGAAGAATGAATATGCAAGGTAGACCTGGAGTGGACCTACCGAAGCGTAAATAGACGTCGTAGTGGCCAACATACGGTTCAAAGCCGGACTGCACGGGCACATTTTCCAGTGATGGCCTTTCGGTAGAATTTGGTACCGCGGTTTCCACTGTTCATGGTTCGCTGCCATATACTTCAGCATTCAGCCAAGTGGCTGACTGATCGTTTAGACCCCAATCACGGAGAAGCAAAGCATTTCTCTTGTTGTACTTTTTATTAATCCACGCTGCCACGTCACGTTGATTCTATGTGAGAACAGAAAGCAAGAAACGGCACACTGGACACTAGTGTTCGTCAGGCGTAAAATATGAGCCACCTAACGAGATTTGCCGAGCTTGAAACGCTAATAGAATATTCTTTGAAATGGCATTTAGTACTGGATTCCTATCACCAACGTCATGATCGTTCAGCTTTAAACAACAGGGAAAGGCCCACTGGCCGTTGCCTTTCTCCTAGTTGATTCACGTGGCCACTCCGCCCAGTTCTAGGGATATTACCCTGTCAGTGATGATGAGAAACCTCCAAGCGACAATCATCTTCAGCGCAAAAACTTGTCTCGCAATCATACAGCAGGACTGACCGCATTGTGGGGCAATATGCAGGAACTTTCTACTTCAATGGAATACCAAGTCGGACCACAGGAGCTTCAGACCGACGTGCGGCCCTCGAGTCTTGAGTATAGCCATCCTTATTTTTATTACCGTTCTAAGTCAAATGGCTGCCGACATAAGTGAGACGATCAACACGCGTTAGACTTTCCCCATCGAGTTTGGAGTTACTACCGTCCATTCTTGTGGTAACTACACTTTGAAGCACATCTCCGCTGGAGCTACGGCCTCAGGAGTCTACCCAGTATACGCTGCACGTGTTCAGTAGATTCAAAAAGCTGTCCTGTATCTTTTGCTAGTTAGTCACTTACACCGTGGAGGGCTTTAAAGCATCCTCCGCTAGCTCGTCGATTAAGATAAGTGAAAATGGGGCAACCTTGACAAAAACTAAGCGCTTCCAATGATTGATGGTTTACCATAAACCCTTACTCAACCATAAGTGAGCCATTTCTCGGGAGATATCTATGGCATCCCATCACGATGACGAGGATTGAGTAGCGCTGTTTTCTCAACGCAACCAAAGGCGTCTTTCAAGTTGAGAAAAAAATGGTCAATAGTGTTTGGCCTGTTTAGAATTGGTAGCTAAGGCTAAAGACCTGGTCGATATAACGTCGACCAGCTTACTGTTCGCGGGTGCTATTCTTACCAACCGATGTCAGACGACGCGGCATTATCAACAACAACAACAACCTAATGACTGCCGGAGTTAAACTAATCCCACGATGATTGCTGTCATCACTCCGTGTGTCCTCGTTCCAAATATCATGAAGTAAGGAAGTAAATACCTTTATCAGAACCTTCACCTAGTTTGCAAAGAATGGAGGAGGGGTTAGAAACCCAAGATGGATGCTAATTACTACCGTCTCAACGTGACGGCTTGCGTGCCTTCATGACAACGAGCTATACAGGATGGCTTATCTCAAGCCGAAGATCCAATCATGCGTGGAAGGTCAATGAGCACAGGCCTTATGAATTAGTCTCCTGGTCCTCCCAGTTGGGGGTTGATCTGAGTTAGCAGCTCAGTCGGAAAAACGAGTGGAAGAATAATTGATCCAAGTAGATGGGCTTCCACTCACCTATACCCCGCTGCCTTGCGGTCAGGTTCTTGTCAGAACCAAAGGCTTTGGTTGAGAATCCTGGTTGTTCTTCTGTTCAACGGCTGGACTCCCTAGCAGTATTCGTCCATCAATCCTCATGAGTTACACGTCTACAAATAATTCCATACTGCATCGGTCGTCGCGCAGGATAATCAGGACCGCGCTGCCCATTGCATCGAGCGGTGTGGACAGTGATAAATGTGCTACTGTTTAGAGTTCCCTCTCTTTTATGCAACCTGTCTCCTGTCCCCAACCGGATCTCTTTGCTCCCTCTGTTTACCCTCAATGTCCATGCTGATAACATGCCCAAGAATAGCAACGTTTCATTGTCAAATAGTGGTTTTGCCGCTGCTAGCTTACATTTTCAAACTTCATCAGCCTATGAATCTCATTTCTTTTAATGTATGCCCTCTCACGCAGGCATCATCATCGTTGTTCAGCGTTGACCACCAGAGCGAACCACACTAACCGCTACCTTTTCTCCGCGGTAACATGTTTCTATAAAAAGAGTGGATATCCATGGGGAATAGGGAGTAGACTTACACAGGGGAAAGGTGAGGTGCTGCTGCAGCTAACACACGAAACAGTCTAACGGCACAAACGCACTCTTTCAATCATTCTGATTCGACAGGAAATGACATGATCGCTACTGTTCACGGTTCACTGCCATATCCTTCAATGTCTCCAGCCAGCTAGTCGATGAGTCTTTCGGGCCCCAACCAAGAAGACGTGGGACACCTAGCTACTTTATCTACGTTCGCAGTACATTTTCTCATTCCACGTTGTCACGTCATCTGGTAACCTCCACATGGCTTCCCTTCTTCCGCTTCGTGGGAATGCTCGCCGTACGCAGAAATAAGACCCAACCCAAGTACTCTGCTAAGCTT
>LUCM01003915.1:37731-74191 GCA_008360955.1 Fasciolopsis buskii
CGGAGCATTGTATCACATAACACGTCGCGTGAGAGTAAACGGTGAATTGTAAAAGTTCAATTCGAAGACTAGTGGCTCGTTGTGACAGAAGGGTGTTCCCCATCCTTCTCGTCCCATGGGATGAGGTGATGGAAGACCGCTTAAGGTCTTAGAAATGTAGGAATCAACTGGTAAAATGAGGGCAAGCTGTGTGACCTAAGACGAACGTCGGTGGAACGAGTCTGCGGACCACGCACAACTGCGCCTATTAGTAGACTGTCGCGATCGGTTGCTCGTTTGGCATGTGATTTGCACCTTCCAAGAAGTCCAAGTGCTATTGATGAACTGGAAAAAATAGCAAGTTAAACCGAACGTGATCGATCGAGAGGAACTCACGGTTGTAAATCGTTTAACCTACCTCGGTAGTGCTCGTCGGAACGATGTAACGCACGGGAGTGGAGTTGAAATACTCATATATCAAAGGCTCGGCTTCTGTAGCTGGACTTGAAGCACTGTGGCGTCTCCTGATATTTCACTGAAGTTGGACCGAATCATGTGTATCTGTGCCAATACCAAGTGCAAGCTCAAAGTGCGGTTGGGATAGACATGGATATATTGTGGGAGATTCGTCGTTAGAGGTTTTTCTGTCATCAAGGATGTTATGTAGATGGTAGGATGGATGGACGGACCGGACGAAGTAATGTGGAGGTGAGGAATCTAATACTAGGTGGTCATTGGTAGACCTGATGTCACGTATCGAAGCTTAGCAGAGTACTTGGGTTGGGTCTTATTTCTGCGTACGGCGGACGCATTCCACGAAGCGGAAAGAAGGGAAGCCATGTTGGAGGCTTAACACCCGATACAACGTGGAATGAGAAAATGTACAGCGAGCTTCAGTAAGGTAGTTATCCTCCGTCTCCATGGTTGTGGTCCGAAATACCTGTCACTCAATCGGGTGGAGACACCTAAGGATATGGCAGTATACCGTGAACAGTAGCGATCATGTCATTTTCTGTCGAATCAGAATGATTGAAAGAGTGCGTTTCTTTATTTGAACTGTTCCATGTGTTGGGTACGTTGGCATTCTTATCTTTTGTCGTTTATATCCATATTGAATCATTTTGCAAGAACATGTGACCCTGGGAAAAGGCAGGGGTCAGTGGTGCTTGCCTTGCCGTTCGACACTGACCGGTTATTGTTATTATTTTCATTGTGCTCCTCACTCCTTATTTTTGCTAATTTTTTCGTGCTGTGAGTCAGAAGCCGATATTGGAGGACATTTTTGCTACTTTACTATTTGTACACACTAAATTGAACTGGTCCTCAAAAAGAAATCGTTTACATTGAAGATCGTGTTGAGCCAGCATGGCTGGAATCGTTTGCGCTAGTACGATGAAACTGTATTGTGTGCTAGCTATTGCGATGTTCTTATCGACTTAGGTACACTTACTGTCTACCTTGCATGTCTATTCCTTCCGTTGATGCATGCAACCGTGTAAAAAAGGCATCGGTCATTGAGAGTTATTCTGCTGTTTAACGCTTTAATATGAGAATGATCTTTGTGTAGTTGGTTATTGGTGAATCTGTATTATATACGGCATTGATAAGGTCCCCGATTGCTGTGCAAAATCCTTGCTTCCATGTTCTCTAACGTAATGTATTATCAGTACCCTTAATGCGGATTCAGTGCTGCAAGACTTGATCAAGTACTTGTTTTTACTACCCAAACAGACAAGGATATGCTTGGCGGCTCTGAATCTGGCGACATCCAACTCACTCCACGTTACCAGTCCCTGAAAATTCGGCCCAATGATCCACTAGTGGTGAACTTCACTTTCCAGTCAATATCAGACTATCCGGTGGATCTATATTTCCTCACTGACTTGAGCTACACGATGAGTGATGACTTAGAGACAGTGTCTAATATGACCAATGATATTGTGGTGACAATGCGCAGTGTAACCAAAAAGTTACAAATGGGTTTTGGTGCATTCGTAGACAAACCGGTGTTCCCATTCGTCGTTCCCACACCGCAGTATTTGCAAAATCCATGCCTTAATGTCGGGACCAAAGAATTGCATTGTGATCCGCCATTTTTGTACAAACATATTCTCTCGTTGACGGATAATTTTGAAGAATTTCGTGAGAAGACAAAAGTGACTCGAGTAAGTCCATCTTTTTAAATTTTTTTAACTTCTTTCTTATTACATGACTTGTCAGGCTTTTGCTAATTAGTGACCTAATTTCATTCATTTGATCGCCGGTGGTCAAGTGGATCCAGCATCTGTTGTTCCAAATATGTTAGAGATTCGAATCCCATACTCGCCGGTCACCGGTGCTAGACGGAAAGTCGCGGACACCCGGCTCGTTGCCAAACTGGACCCAGCGAAACGTTATGCACTTCTATGCCCTTCCACGCTTCAGAGCCATGGTTGCCGTTTCCACCCACTTCCTTCTCCCATGTACTGGGCTCTAATGACTACGGGACACATCGCCTTCACTCCACTCAAGCGTGAAGCGTCATAAAAAATCAATTCAGGAAGGATGACAGACTTTTCATTACTTACCTGCTTATCAAGATACCGTCCACGAATTTTGTCTGCACAATATTTTTTTCGATCATGGATTGGTCCATTTTGCAGTATCGTTAATTTCAGTTCAAGATTGCGAAAGGTCAAGCGCTATTTTGTTTTTTTGCCACCCATTTGTTGCTTTATGATACTTCTGACTTATTGAGGCTTCAAATAGCACGGCACATTGAGACAGCGATCCTTCGATAAGGTAGCACGTGTTCAAATTTGCAGAGCGAAAGGCAGTAAACTTCTTAGTTGGAGCTCAGGTAGATGAAGGGCGATAAAAAGAAACAGCAACTATAGTAAACGTCCTATTGCAACAGATGAAATAGACAACACTCAGATGAAGGGCTATCGACCTAAATAACTGATCCAATTTCCGTAGTCGTTGAGACATCACTTCACTTTGATTTTTTCTTTCGAGAGATATAAAGTGCGAAATCAAAGTTTCACTGAATAATAAACTCTTTATCCCCCCTACAAGTCATGCTTATTCGTTTTAATTGACTCCTCCTTCCTTCATTTGGTCACTTTTCATTCGCTAACAGCCATCTGGCAACTTAGACAGTCCAGAGGGCGGAATGGATGCACTGTTGCAAGTTGCTCGTTGTGGAGACCATATTCGTTGGCGTGCGAATGCTCGGAAAATTGTCCTGTTCGCTTCCGACGGTGGATTCCATCTAGCCGGGGATGGTCGTATAGCTGGTTTGGTTCGGCCACCACCGACCACTTGTCAACTGACCGAGCAGGCAGATCGTTTTAACTCTTCCCTCCGTTATGTTGGTTGGCATACGGCAGACCAAACTGATTATCCCAGCGTGGGAGAGGTAAGCCACTTGTTCGGTAAAAAATGAAATGCATGGTTATCAATTATTACCGTGGTACGTCGGATTTATTCTGAATTGGGATCTGCACTGTTCCCCGTAACTTTGTAGTCTCGTGCAACAGTCTGAGATTTTTTCGTTCGTACGAATCCGTTTGCCCTTCTGATACTGTCAAAATCACGGCAGAGAACTAAGAGGAGGCGAAAAGAATGAGATGTTTTTATGGGATAAACCACACATGTCAGTTCATCCAGACTTTGCGCTATTGATTATCCAAACCCATGGTTCCTTTGTGGGCATTGCTTTATCCGGCCGCTCAAATTAAAGTGGGGTATTCAGAGAACTCTTCGGTCAGTTGCGCAATCGCCCTCCTATCCAGTCCGTCGTTTTAACATGAGGCAATATAGAGAATACGAAGTTGATCTCGATCATCCCGGCGAATCAGAGATAATTTTCACCATTCAAACAAAAAAAATAAAGAAGTCACCCAAGGAGGATGACACTTCTCATGAGGTCTTCAAATCCTGTTTATCAACCCTTTCAGGTCCATTAATTAGTTTTCCGTCGTATCTAGGACTCCAAAGCTTTCCCCAAAGACTGGGCGACTCATATTCCTTGATGGGTGGCCGATGATGTGGAGATGAAGAGTGGAAAATCAGCATGTGTTATGGACTCTACACATTGTTTCTTTTTTCTTTTTTTCGCTCACTATTTTCATCCTTCTCCATCATTCCGATGGCACTCAATCTGTATTCAGATTTGTTCAAAAAGAAATGAACTAAAATCTCTGTTCCACACTGTATATCATAAAAAGCAGCGGCTACATATGGGACCTACTGGAATGTCGGCCTCATCGATATTGTGACTAAACTAACAGTGCAAAGTACTGTTACACGACTGGACGACAGCAGTGCCGAACTTGATACTGGATGGAGAGGAAATAACGACTGTGGACCGTTTCACCTACCTTGGTAGCTGCGTGTCTAACGATGGTAGCTCGGCATTGGAGGTAAATATGCGTATATCCAAGGCTCGGGCAGCTTACGCTGGACTGAAACACTTGTGGCGTCGACCTGATATTTCACTGAAGTTGAAGTGTCGTGTGTACTGTGCTGCAGTGCGTTCAGTTCTGTCGTACGGTTTGCGAGACGTGGCGTATGCGTGTGGGCGATGTTCGTCGGTTGGAGGTTTTCGAACACCGATGTTTACGTAGTATGGCTAGGATTGGATGGAGTGACCGGGTGAGTAATATTGAGGTTAGGACTCTAGTATTGGGTGGCACTTCTGAGAATAACTTGTTTCAGCGTATGAAACTTAGTAGACTACGCTGGTTGGGTCACGTGTTGCGTATGACGAACACTCGTCTACCATACCCTGTCGTGCCTTATTTTGTGTTCCTCCTAAGGAATGGAAGAAGCCATGTGGAGGCCAACAGATGACGTGGCAACGTGGGATGAGAAAATGTACAGCGAAGTTAGGTAAAGTAGGTGTCTCACCTCATCGTGGTTGGGGTCCGGAAAGGCTCGTCGACTTGCTGGCTGGAGACACTGAAGGATGTGGCAGTGAACCATGAACAGTGGCGATCGTGCTGTCGTTTTCTATCGAATCAGAATGATTGAAAACACGTGCTTTGTACAGTTAGACTGTGTTTCGTGTGTTAGCTGCAGCAGCATCTTATCTGTTCCCCTTGGATATTCACTCTTTTTATATAAACGTGTAACTCTGGGGAAAAGTAGCGGTCAGTGAGGCTTGCCTTGCTGTTCAACGCTGAACGATGATGATGTGACTAAACCTTTTATAGCCGTTCTGCTGAACCTCTTTGTTGGTGTTCGAAACGCACCAATATGTTCAACCCAGAATGGTTTTCGCGATACGTCGAATTCTAGAATCCACCTTAACATGCTTCATTGACTTCCATTCGATTCCGTTGACAGTCAAGTACTCTGGAGCAGACGTCTAAGCGACGGTATGTACGTTAGATTGTTCGGAGCTTACCAGTGGTCAACACAAGCGCGTGTCCGCGCCTATGGCGAGCAATCCCCAGAGTTCACGCTTGACTCTGGTGTCCGTCAGGGTTGCTTGCTGTCACCGGTTCCATTCAACTGCGCTATAGACCAGATAATGCGTCGCGCCATCAACAGCTTTTGAGGAATACAGTTTAGCCACAACTGCTGGATCACTGACCTCGAGTTCTCCGACTGTTTTGTTGTTCTGGAGGAAGATTTTGCTTTGAGTATGTCTGAGCACAAAGTCTCAAACTTAGCAGGATATTTTTAATAAGTTTGTTGCCGTTACATTGTGATATCAAACGATTTCACTGTTTCTATCTCATTGGTTCACCGTCACAATAAAAACCTAGCCGATTAACGTAACAGAGGCAAGACCAACTTTGATGTAAGCAAGATCTCACTTGAGTATGAATTATCCAGCCCATGATCAACAGTGATCATTAAACTTCAATTATTAAATAGTTAACTTCAGCCTGTAAATCGTTGGTCGAATATTCGATAGAATAAAGACGAAAATGAAAAAAAAAACATAGTAGGCGTTTACGCTTTGCTTCCGAGCACTATGTAAACCTTTCAACAAATCCACTTAGACCGGAGTTTTTGCCTACACTTTTGTAGTATGAACAAACTCGGAGGTTTCTAAAGTTCACTTCTGTAGTTAGGTGAACCAAAAGCCTTGGTGCAGTGGGGCGTGGAATCACATTAGGCTCCAGTAGGTTATGCGTTGGAATGGGTTGATTAACGCTGAAAGGTCGTCTTCGGATTATAAAGTTTGTCCCTTCAGCTGTTACTCTTGTGTATCGTGTAGTATGGTCGATGATGTTGATGTTGGACTGAACATATAGACCATTTGACCACTGGTCTTTATGTACGACGGGTACACATGAGCCGTGCCGTGAGCGCGAGGATTTAGCGATATATATATATATATATTTGCGCAGTAAATAGTGTCTGGATGCGTGAACAAAATTTGCCAGGGAGCACACGACCCGTTTCACGGTTATTGTCGCTCGTCAGGTATGCGTACCCGATGCTCTCTTGTCCGAAAATCCACATACTTGTACACTCCCAATTGGTTGATATTTCTCACCAGAATCGAATCTGTAGCAACAGGAGTGTGCATGGAAGCTCTTCGTCGAAGAGTCCATATATATATATATATATATATATATATATATATATATCCGTACGCCGGACCTATTGACTCAACTCAAATCTGGTTGTTTGGACTTCCACTAGCTGTTTGGACGGGTCTGCTGATAGGCATGTTGATTGATTTTAGTTCTCTGATGTTTTACGGTCTTCTGCGGTAATTCCGTTGACGTTCGGAACGATTTCTTGGTATGGTGAGTCAAGTGTCGATATCGTCGCATCCACGAGCTATTCAAATATTTTTTCCGGACGAAGGAAGACTGTTCCACAAACTGGTCTATGCACATACGAGTGGGATTTGTTATTGGCGTAAATTACTATACACTTGACGCTTACGTTCTGTGCATCGGCTCCCACTAACTTGTTTTGCATAGAATTGCCCCAAGATAGTCTTCGACTGGAATAGGCTTAAATGGAGCTGATCGTTATCATCAAAAATGTGCGCATCTCTACCCTCGACAGGAATGCTACGGCCAGTTACTCTGAGACCAAGAGAAGATTCTTAATTTCCAGCCTATGGATACCAGCCGTTTGAGTTAGATTTCAATGGTTTTCTTTATCCCATATTCTTCGGTTCAAATTGTGGGGTCCAATCTGCTTCGTTTTTTAAGAGATCGCAGTTTATCAATCCCATTGGAACTTTTTCTACTTCGTAACAGCTGTATTCCCTGATATTCTCTGTTGACATTTCGCTCGGTAAATTGAAAACAAATATACATGGAGAATAGCCTCATTTATTGATGTTATAAAACGGTCGCGTTTACCAGCTTCGCTGGCCTTTATCCCTAGCTGTGTATTCCAGTTTTTATGAATTCTTTCTTTATGCTCTTCGTATTTCAACTGCAGCCAGAGCGGATGAACTGACCTCTGTTTATCCGTAGTCTGCATGAAAATCAATGTGATATTGGTATGCTCGTATGGCAAAATTAACTCGAACTTCTCGTAAACGTTGTTCTCTGCATTAGTTTGTTCGACTTTTTGTACGATTTTACACAGATTGCTCAGGTTCTGACGGAGAAGGATATCAGCGTGATTTTTGCCGTGGATAGCAAATTGCACGCTTTGTACACGAAACTGGCCGCTTTTCTGCCCAGTGCAGCTGTTGGCGTATTGTCTGCAAGTTCTACGAATATTGTTGATCTGCTGCGTGACAATTACGCGAAAATTGCCAACAAAGCTGAACTGATGACTACCTACGAATCAGACTATTTAGAGGTCAGTTTTCATAGCACAATATTCACTACTGTCTTTTCTTAATAACTTTTCGATAATATTTGTTGCAGGGGGACCACTGCGATAAGCTTATCTTACTGATCGTAACTTTTCAAATAAGGAGATTGTAGGTAGTTTGGCACACTGCTTGCTAATTTGACTGCTTTGGGTCAGGTGATTGAAAAATCACTGCTTGGCATCCGGTGGCAACGGCACACAGTGATCGTCTGTTGGGCAAACGGGTAACGCGTTACCGAACTTTGACTAGGCGAGCTCAAAAGCCCGAATTAGCCTCCTTTTGACACTTGTCGTCACTATTTGTTGATGGATCAAGCTGTCGATTGATTGACGTATTAATAAACTCGTCCGCATCTTCAATTTTATGGATGTTATTGTGTTGGTTCGAGGTAAATCAATCAAAACATGTTCGCCGTTGCGTCTGTTCTATCGACGGAATCATAGTTCTCATATTCAACACGAATCACTGGAAAATCAGGAAGAAGTTACACAAATCACAACTCGTTTTGAACTATACGGCAAATTTATAGTGTTCACTTCCGTTCTATATCACTGCCATCTTTTTATAATTCTCCACTAACCTCATCAGGGCAATGAAGTAACCACTTGGACTAATTACGATAGTGATACGTCGTGGTCTTACTGTCGGCAATTCTGTCCCCATTTTCTTGTGCGCCTAATTTCTTGGATATGTCACAATGCACGGTTATTGATCCGTTCCTGTCAGACTAAATTGGACTAAGTCGAAATACATCGGTTATGCAAGTTCTCCGGTTGTCCAACTTGTAAACAGTTTGTCATTAAGTAATTCACTGTTCACTTATAACCTAAGCAGGATGAAAACATGGCCTGCAAACGAACAAAAGCACGAACAGAAATTGTTTTGTTGATGTAGAAATCAGGGGAGACTTCCTAGTCTTGAAAACAAATGGGAAGTTATTGCGATACTTCCCCATTCATGTGAAATCTCATCATCGTTTAGGAGAACCTGATTACCGATCGAATAGAAAATTTTAAATTCTCATCAAATTGTCTTTTGTTTTAACGTAAATATGTCGCAACTTCATGATTGTTGCTGCCACAAGGTCATCTCACCTTCCTATACTCTTATCATTTAAGTTTATCAAATATCAAGTATATTGACGATTCCTGGCCGCAAATTCGACGTACCGACTAATCAGTGACCGAACCTGGTTCTGATAAACTGGTTTGACTTTAAATCATGTGACGCCATGGTGACGGTATTCATGTTACCACGTTACCAACAACATTCAATAAGAAACAGAGATATCAAATGGGCCAGAAGAAATCAATTTTGTTCATCACATGCTACAAAAGACTAACTAATATGTCGAATTGGGAAGATGTAATGCAACATGTGTGCAGAGAACCGGTTTCACTCCAATGGAATATTGGAAGCAGAAAATAAATCAACATTAGAGATCAATTAAAATTCAAGAAAACTCAAATAAGGCCAGAATTGGAACTTATGGCCTTGAATTGCATTAGCGATAAGAACCTATGTTGGACTTTTCGATTTACACTAACACAAACGCTAACTTCTTGAGCATAGCTTTAGAAGGTTCGCAAATCGAGCAGTGCTTGTTGCCCGAAGCTCATAACAGAGTGAACGGAATCTCATCCACGTCGATGATAACCCGTAGTTGCTACTGACATTGCCTGTGAAAGTGGAATCGGTATTTCTGTAGATAAATAGTATGGCATGTCTTCTTGATAATCAACTGAAGTGATCGCTCTATTCTAAGTAGCAGTAAAGAATCCTAACCTTAAATTTCTGTTGTGATAACATCCTCTGCTTCATTTGATAACCTTCCATCGGTCATGGCTCTCTTCTTGATGTAATTGACACTTCATATAACAAATAAAATAAAATGAAGGTCGTTCATTTTTCTCTGAATAGACTAAACTGTACACAGAACACAAGACCACACGATATCAGTCCCGGACATCACACGTTGGTGCAGTAACACGTGACACGACTGATCGATGCAACACAAGAACACTGAATGGACTAAGTGTCGGCGAGCCTTACACTATATGATGAGGTGCAGTCTCCAGACGCTACGCGGTCTAGCGGGACACTGACGCACACCGATAAATGGAGACAGTGGTACGACCTAGAGCTTTCAAAACCTGTAGTCGCATAGCGCCGACCGATGGGCTAGAAGCTCCTTCATTGAAAAAATCGCATGGAACAGCACGCGCCACACACCGCCCTACGATCGTAGTCTTCCCGGACTTGAAAAGTGCTTTCGACCCAGTGGATCGACCAGCACTACTCAGTGCTCTCCACCGGAAGCGAATGCACACGAAGTTTGTAAACCCGTTGCGAGCATTGTAATCACATAACTATGGTCGCGTGAGAGTGGACGGTGAACTGTAAAGTTCATTCGAAACGGCTAGTGTCGTTCGACAACAGCATCGCATCTCTCGTCATGGATGAGGTGATAGAAGATGCTTTAGGAGGTCTTCAGAATGTAAGAATCAAACTGGGAAATGGAGGAGGGCTGTGTGACCTAGATTACGCAGACGACGTTGTGTGCCTGTTCGAATCCGCGGACCACGCACAACGCGCACTAGATAGACTGTCGCGATCGGTTGCTCGGTTTGGCATGTGGTTTGCACCTTCAAAGTGCAAAGTGTTATTGTAGGACTGGACGATAGCAGTACCGAACGTGATGCTGATCCGAGAGGAACTCACGGTTGTAAATCGTTTAACCTACCTCGGTAGCTGCTCGTCGAACGATGGTAGCACGGGAGTGGAGGTGAATACGCATATATCAAAGGCTCGGGCAGCTTACGCTGGACTGAAGCACTTGTGGCGTCTGCCTGATATTTCACTGAAGTTGGACGATCATGTGTAGTGTGCCACTGTGCACTCGTTCTGTTGTGCGGTTGGGAGACATGGAGTATATGTGTGGGAGATGTTCGTCGGTTAGAGGTTTTCTGTCATCGATGTTTATGTAGTATGGCTAGGATTGGATGGAGTGACCGGACGAGTAATGTGGAGGTGAGGAATCTAATACTAGGTGTCAATTGTAAGACCTATGTCAACGTATGAAGCTTAGCAGAGTACTTGGGTTGGGTCTTATTTTTGCGTACGGCGAACATTCGTCCACCATGTTGTGTCTTATTTTGCGAGCATTCCCACGAAGCGGAAGAAGGGAAGCCATGTGGAGGTCACCAGATGACGTGACAACGTGGAATGAGAAAATGTACAGCGAGCTTCAGTAAGGTAGTTATCCTCCGTCTCCATGGTTGTGGTCCGAAATACCTGTCACTCAATTGGGTGGAGACACCTAAGGATGTGGCAGTGAGTGGTGAACTTTGGCGATCGTATTATCGCTTTCTATCGAATCAAAATGTTTGACATAGTACGTTTGCACAGTTAAACTTCCATGTTTTGACCACAGCGTCTAATTTTTTCCCGCATGTGTAGGTCCCTGTTCCCCTTGGCTATTCACTATTTTTATGAACATATCTAACTTTGGGGAAAAGGCAGTGGTTAGTGTGGCTTGCCTTGCTCTTTACCGTTAAGGGATAATGATGATGATATCAAAATATTGCAATAGACTTCGTGGAACTCAGACCAAAACCGTGCGAGTGACATCTCAGCAGTATCTTAAAGAGCCAATGATTTTGTCGTATCACTGTTGTTTTTCAGATTTTTTCACTAAATTAAGTGGTATTTTAGTTATATTTTACCGTCGGATTTTCAATTCTGGTTTAATTAAGATTTTCAAATGTGGTGTTGATGATTCACGCAGCTGCAAAACACTAGGAAATTATAACCATTTCTTCGCTGCGTTCATACACTATTTTCCGTTATGCCGAACTGTTTTTTTTAATGCACAGCTTTTACTATCCATGACGCCGTAGATTGCACGACCTAAATTGGACACTGAGTCTAAGAAATTAGATATAACTGCCCACAGATGTGGCTTCCTTCGCATTCATAGTTTACCGAAGCTAATAAACCTGATGGGAGTTGTCCCTCAGTGATCGGTCATAAAGGGGCAAAAGAAAGTTAAACTTTGACCACTGAATCTTCTGGAATGCGTCGAGTTAGACTTCCTGTGTCCACGTGGTCCTCCGACCGAATGATTGGAAGCAACTCGTGGTGTGACCAGACTGCGTAGTCTATGGTGCACCTGCACTCGAAATATTTATCTACAATATTTCTTACTTGTGACTTCGTATTTGTATGCTGCCTGTTTGCTCGCTTGTTCTTTGGTGCACGATTCTGCGAGGCAAAAATAAACCAAGAGACTATCAATGATTTTAAAACTGAGCTGACAGAATGTTTGTTTCTCGCATTTTTACATTGGTTATTTGCCAAATTGCACTTCCCGATCCTTACCGTCAGGTCCAAGTTTTGTCCCGATGTCATGGTCAAACGGAATTCAAAAAACAGACAGTTTGTAATGAACATCCAGTCGGTGGTCGGATCGATTATCAAATTTCGGTAAAACCGAAGCGTTGTTTCAAAGGCAAGAAAACGGTGACCTTGAAAATGCTCGCATTGGACGATCAGGTAAGTAACTGGGAACCATAAACCTTTAACAATTTTACTTCTTCCGTCGATTTTCTTTCAGCTTTGTAAATTCGTTGCCATGATGTTTTCCTGATTCTTTCATAAATGATATCAATTTTTTTTATAGAAACCCCGTAGTCTTATAGGTGGCGCATGACACATTGGGGAGTGTGTTAGGCGTAACTTTAGCTAGCGCATTTGCATCTATGCTTGAAGAGACCAGACATTGTGTTGTTTTCTCGGCTAGTGTCATGCAAATATTTGATAGATAACATTTTACCCCCAACCCCACCCGTTCTACCGCTTTTTTACTGCATTCTGAATTTATACACGTTCAGTGTTCTGCTTCGTTTGGGGAAAATCCGAATAACTTAACCTTTCAGGCACTCGAATTCGGTTGCTCATCCAGTGTTTCCACTCGCTTTCAATCGATGAACTTTGTGGAGTCGTCAACATTCGGATTTCTCCAGCATAGATTCGATCAATTAAAAAATGGCTTATTTCATATACTTTGTCATCGTGTCTCCAATGAGCTGGGAAAAATGGTTTCATCACAGTGATGATGAAGCTTAATGGTCAACGAGGAGAACTTTGAATGTTCATAATGATGAGAGAGTAAAACGAAATCCGGACAGTTTAATTATTAGTGAAGAATATTCGTTTCTACCAAATAAGTTGCAGATTCGCCTAAGCGTCAGACTGCACATCTGCGGTCAAAATAATGTGATATTGGACGTGTTCTTCGAAGAGTGGTTATGGACAACATCCGTGTCACATCATATGCATCAGGCATAAGAACTGAGTTTCTTGGCGATCAGTTCTGTTGGAGACCCGGAGGATGTTTGGGCCCTATTATGAAGTAATTAAACAGCATATGAATTATAATGTTAGTCACTGGCTTCCTGTGTTTGGCGAGCACCATGTCTTGCTTTGCTGCTGTGTCGATCAGGTCTTTCGACTAAACGCTCGGAGTGAAGTTCTCCTTATTCTGCTTGCTACATTCAATGACAGAATTTAATCGTTTGGATCTTGTTATCACCAATGGTCCCCAAATTTCCGGATAATCCTAATCGTGCTGACGCAATATGAAACTATTTGTACCAAGTAAAAAATGCGCTAATTGGATTACGCGACCGATGTTTACACATGCCAAAAATACTAATATTTTCATCAGTTCGATTCAATACAAGACGTGCTCTTCTGTTCATATCACATGATGACGTTTTGTGACGGTAATTACTAGAACTGACATCATCGCCCATCTATCGGTAATCACTTGACAATGTAAATATTTTCCTACCGTTTAAGAAAGAGTAGAATGCGACAACGCGTGTGGACAGTCATGAAATGTGCTCAGCTAAAACTTGCCTAAGTGTATTAGTTTTTGGAGAAGGGTTGGCAAATAACTTGCCAAGGATAGAATTGAGATAGAATGTGCTGTTTTCCAATTGTGGATAACTCTTTGTGTTCACAATCATTGAACAAAACAAAATCGGTAGAATGATTACGGACTAGATGAAATCAGTTTGGTGTGGAGTCTTCCGAATCTCAGTGTTTCCTCAAAAATGGTCATTCATTGTTCTAATTGGGCTACCCAACCACTATCATATCTACGCCAGATTGTTTGATATGTGTCATGTACAAGAGTAAACAAAGCGGTACTATTTCAAGCCCTTATCTTTTTTAGGATGAAGTTCTCGACTGCGTCTTGTATGAGTGCATCCAGTAGTGTCCATTTGTCCATATCAGTGAACAGAGGATCACGTTATTGTTTTATTTGTCACTACCGAGCTTTTGAGTTCCTTTTTTCTATGATATTACATGCGCGAGGGTAGTGGGGAGCGCATCCCCCATAGTCCTCCACATGGGTGGGAGGGAGAGGGAGACCGGCAACCATGGTCCAAAAACTTCGGGTGGCATAGAACCACATAACGCCCCATTACGTCAGGTGTGGTAACGAACCGGGCAACAGCAAATTTCCGTGCACCACAAAAAAAAGAAATTTTTCTGTCATTACCATTGACGATTAGCGCTGTGGGTCTCCTATCCAGCTGTCTGGTCTCGTACCAGTTTACTGGCAACCAAACGGCCGTAAGCAGTGTAAACTCACACCCAGCCGTGACCGTTCATTCTGCACATAAAATAGGCCTATCATTAAACAAACTTCCCGTTATCTATCTGCAGATGGGGTGGTGAATTATCTTGTCGATCTGATTGCTCTTTGTGCGGTTTGAAAACCTGTCGTCATCCGCTTAGCAACGTATCGGCCCTCAATATCACAATCTGTGAACACGAAACGCAGCACTGAAAGTAACTCTTTCATCTTTGTTGAGTTTCGACAGTGGTTCATGTCCACTGAGAGGTGGCGTAAATTCAAACTCGGTAAGACTAGTGCGGTGACGAATCGTTTCAGGAACGAATCTTATCTTACTACAGGGAGCATGAGCTTGTTTTTCTTGCGGCATCAAATGATAAGCGTCGTGGTGCTTAGCCACAGGTCGTGGATTCGAGTCCACTTACCGTGGGCAACTTTGTTGTTCGTCAGTCTTTTAAGTGTTCCAGTTCCCTACCGGACACGCTAAAATAAAACCACAGGAGCCTGCTGGTGGCACCGTGACGTGGCGAGTGTGGCTCGCCAACTCTGTAGAGTCTTTGCCCCTTGACCTGTTTTGCTGATCCGTCTGGGCTTTACGGAAGAGGCGTATGAACCAATCAGCTGGACACCGGCTCGTCAGGAACGATTCTGCTGAGAGCCTAGAGGTGCATCTTCGTATAAAGAAACCCTATTATGTAACGGGCCATGAAAATGAATGACATTTGGGTGAACGTTTCTTTTTCGCTCTTGTCCCATTCACAAAACGACTTTCCACCGTACAAAAAGGTTTGCTCCTCTATTGATTCGCGTCAATCCTCCCACCCGATTTCCTTACGTTCTTTGTGACTTGCAGTCGGCCATGCTAGTGGTAGTTTCACCAGAATAAATACTGTTCCTGTTCTGTCGCGTTCTCCGTCAGATACCATCCAAATCTCACCGAACCCGCTTCCGTCGGCTGATTCATTCCCTCGTCCTGGATGCCACCCCCCATCGTTCAATATTTTGTGCTCTTTTTGTACGTGCTGTCCAAGGCTTGAAGAAGTGATGTGGTAGTGAGAATGGTTTGGCGTAAGCATATAGTTGAGTTAATTTCGGTTTTAGCCTCGATGGGTGCATCCCGCCTTTCTGGAAGACGAGGGTCGTTGTTGGTTGGAGACGTTGAGGGATATGGGACAGAACCGGAGTCAGTGGCACAAATAATGTCTGGCCCGTCTGTAAAACTTGTTCCCCCCCCCTTAAAAAATCCGAAAACAACAAAAAATCACAATGTTCACGGCAAAAACAAAAAAAATCGATTGGTTTATCACTGTTTATTATTTTTTACTCTTTTATCCATTTTTTCTAAAGTTCTATTAAAATTTAGCGTTGATAGCATCCTTGATTTCAAGGCAGTGCAATATATAATATATATATATATATATATATGTATATATGTATTTGGTACGCAGTACATAAAGAAATAATGCAATTGTGATTGTGGTTGGCCCTGGTAATATATTGGGCCAACTAAACACTTCTTCATCTAAAAGTTTGTTCTGCAAATTCATCTTTTTCAATCATCTGCTCTCTTTCATCTTCGTTTATGCTCTCGTCAATAGGCCACGCTAGAGGTGGAGACAGCTTGTGATTGTCCTACATGTGGTCCGCCTCCGCAGCCGAGTTATTCTACTGTCGTGTCACCCCGTTGTCAATCGCGTGGTTATTTGCATTGTGGCTCATGTCGATGTAAACCGGGCTATTCGGGTGATTTTTGCGAATGTTCAACAGAAACTACCGAGGGTGGCGAAGCTGCTCTAATCGCACAATGCACAGCCCCGGGAGATAAAGAAGTGAGTTGAATTCGAGAAGTTTCAAATTTTATTTGTGTATGCGCACCCCTTTATCCACATTGGCTGATTCAAGGATGCAATATTTCTGGTTCTGATGCCTGTCTGAACAACTCTCAAGATCCTCATTCTTTAAGCGCTACCCCCTATCCTAAATCACTGCCCGGTGTTTGATAGGGAATCAAAGTGATTGTCCCACGTAGTCGTGTAACCCTCCTGTCTATGATCTGTATAATTCATGCTGGAACTAGTAATGATTTTAATATGAGATGAATTGATACTACTAGTTTCGTTTAGCTGCTCCGTTTGGTTAATGGAATTTTTAATGAACTACAGTTTGTAAGTAGAAACCTGGATTTTGGGTACTACATATTGTTTATGGTTTCTTCTTTGGGCTCTAAAAGGCCCCGTCACTAATCGGCACAAAGTATTTTTGTAGCCTCACTGGATTAAACAATTGCTTAGGTAAACCTTTTTTTGTTACTTGCTTCACACGTGCGTGCAGTGGAAATGTCAATTCCTTTTGGTACTAGGGTCCACTAGATAGAAAATAATAATCGAAAGCCATGACCGTAATATCTGAAATAGCATAGAACCACGCACTATCTCATCAAGCCAAGTGTAGCAACGACCCCGGGCAACACCGAGTTGCCATCTATCACCAAATTGACCGGCGGATTGGGGATTCGAATTTTTGGCCTTTTTGATGGCAAACGGTTAACCTACTTGACCACCGCGGATTTGTCGACCGGCACAAAAACTTTGAGACGCAGCCAGTTAGCAAACGGTAGCATCAACACGTATGCGGTAATTTGCGGAGATTGAAATGTTCGATCACAGCCCCAATCAATCTGGATTGCAGGAATCAATACGCGGGTAGTAAATGAATAATACTTAGGATCAATTAGGTGAATATATCTATATGGCTATGCTTGTGACGCAAATTGGAACTGATTGGTCAATTCGGACGAACTAAATAAAGAAACCGAATTCGTAATCGCATCACGCTCGCAATTTCGAGATTGAGGACGTGTCAAATTCGAGAAATAAACTGCAAATAGCATCGGGTGTCCTCAGAAAATTGCAGTGGGTATGACTGTATTGCAAAAAAATCCGAACTCTTTTTCATTTGTCATTAGCTTTTCAAACTGCCGGAATGTTGTATGGTATTTTCGTTGCGTAGCTTCGTCCGCTGACATAGATTTCGCACTGTTTTTTTTTGGTTGGCTGTCTTCCATTGTAAAAACTGTGCTCACTGGCCGTGTTGTTCTTGGTTGATTGTTGTCGCCATTGTTGGTGATAACATAGTTCATTTTGATAACAAACCTCAGATAGTTAGATCTTTTCCAAATATTCACACCAGACGACAGATACTGTAAGGTTAGTTTTTTATAATGTGCTGTGTTGAGAAAACAATTTGGCAGACAAGCTCGTTTTCAGTGATTCGTATTCATGCCATTACACCCCCATATATTTGGAAAAATTCACTTTAGGAAGGATTGCATTAGTCAGATAAAAATATGGGTGAGGAAGGGTTTTGTGGTGTTACATGCATAACCTGGATACACAAGAACGTGTTATGTTAATTGTTTTGTGGTCTACGGTTTGCATTGGTACACAAGTAGAGGACAGACATATTTTTGCTAACCCCGTCGTATTAGTTACATAATTGGGGCTTACAAATGGTCTAATTGGTCCAAATACTTTCGTGAAATAACATGAATTAAAATATGACTGATAACGTAAATGAAAGGGCCTTTAAATAGTTTCGGTTAAACACTAGGCCCCATAGGGGAAACCTGAAAAGGTCTACCAAGTTTTCTTCATCTCGGTGACAGGAAAACAGCTGCCGACACGTTGGTTGGAATAAAAGATTTTTTCGTTGAGCTGTACACTTCGATTGCGAACATCTGCGCACTGACGATATTACCCCCCAACAAGCGATGGAGCGTTTGCAATCAGAATCCTGTGAAAATATCCTTCATGATCGAAGACGATTGGGAGGGGATCGACGACATCCTTGTTTGCTCCTCTCGGCCGAGGTGAAAGTGAGCGAACACGGACGATACTTGAAATCAGAACTCACTTAGTTCATTCTCCTTTATCTAGCCAACTTCTCATTCCACGTGTTTTACCAACGCATCCACATGCTCGTTGTCCGTCTAAACCGAAAATACCACGAGGATGGGCCAAACCAAACATTCGTTTCTTCCCAAGGGCGATAACATCAAAATTGTCATTCGACTGGACAAATAGTTCGCATGGTGTACATGGTCCTCCGTTGTTTGGCATATGCGTTTTGATGTTGCACAGTTAGTCAGACAGGTGACTCATTACATGGACTGATCACGTGTCACAGGTGCCAGATTTCATTGTGCTTGACTGTTGTTAATGTCTGTTGAATTTAGCTTTTCGTATCCAAATTTATCGCATACTTGCTTGTTTCATGGACCTGGCCGGATTTTATCTTCCTCAGAAGAAACAATATTTGCGCACATTATTACTTGCAGTTTTTGCCGGTGACACTAACGACTTGCTTCGTTGAAATTGCTTAGTTTTTTTTTTGTTCGTTTTGGTCCCATCATCGGTGTGAACTGAACGGCTGTTATTTCAACTCATTTAATGCACACATTGCACGTTAGGAAATGCCCGAACTGCACTCGCTCTGTTGTTCATCCTTGCCGTAATTGATCTTTTTTCTCCGCATACGATGCACTCCACTTATCTACCCCAGTTCCCGGAACTTGGGGTCCTCGATGCCTCCCTGTAGAGTGCTACTGTGGTTATGGGATGTGGTGGGGTAATGAAATACTTAGTTAGCTTTCCTTTATATTTCCCTAGCTCACAGTCCCTGGAACATTTCCGTGATCGGATGAAAAACGAAGTGGGCTATTGCAATTCATTCTTATCCACAAGTCCCAGTCCGAATTTCGCCAAAGCGTATCGTTTGTGTATCGTCTGCTCCTTTCTAATAATGTATGCATCTGTTCAGTCTGCCTCACCACGATCCACAACCCCGCAATATTCGTTCATCCCTATCTTATTGGCATTAATCCAGTTGTTCAATAACATATATTAATTCATCCTTTCCTCTCTCGCTCTCTCTCAACTGCATTTGTCCACCCCTCTTTGAGTGGCTATTGGTTGTTTAAACTTCAACGGAAATGCGTAATCGTTGATCCTCTTGGGGTTCACGCAACTTTGAGGTCACGCCCATAGATTTACGCACGCGTACACTCTCAACGTGCTGATTGGCATGCATTTGTATGTGACCGATTGAAGGTAGTTCACTGATTCTCTGTTACTTCGTCTTCCTACTAGACTCTATTCATTGTGAAAATTCGGCCACGGGAAAGTGTACGCCATCGGCTGACCTACCTGCTGATGATAACCCGCAAACTTGTGAACCACAAAACCAGTAAAGACCGGTCTGGATGAGTCATAACGTAGCAACTAGGTCGCGATCTCACAGGTCCAATAAATTACACATGACAGTCAACCACACCCATTGAATGCATGAATCATTCACGGGGCACGAAGATGCACTGATTCATATTGTTTTATTGATTATCTTTTTTTCTCCTAGCTGTGCAATCATCCATCACAGTGCTAAGCATGTGCGTATCGATTCATTTCATATGTTCTAGGGAATATTCATCCCAGGTTCAATTCAAACTAATCCATTTAACACAATACCAGAAGACCGATGTGAATCCTTGCCACCTCGTCATCCATCTACAGAAAAGGATTCAGATTTGTCTAACGATTAAATCAGTCAACTGTCTACCATACATGCCCTTGTATGGACACGATCGCTTTTAGCGTTTCATTGAATTTTTCCAGACGAAACCGTTTTACCCAGTAGTTGGTGTTTTGGTGCCTAAGGGTGCACACTTGAACGCGAAGCTCGACGACTAGATGATTAACTTGTACATTCTTGAAATGCGTTATTAGTTCTTCCCGTTACTCGTGCTGACCGTGAATCGGTGATGTGCAGTCTCTCAGTCGGTCGGTCTGGCTAAAGTGCGTAGGATACCTAGTCAACCAGTCAGTCTGATATGCATCTATCCGCTTGTGAAAAATTCGCCCAAAATTCCCTCCGATCATTCCCATCCCTTGCATAACGTCCCTTCTGAATGGCGTTCTCATGCACGATACGTTTTACTATCCGCTCCATGCCCTCTCGCATAAATGTCTACAGGAACTCAACTGTTCCTGAATTGTCACCAACCGGAACCAGGTCGTGATTGACTTTCTACACAATCTCTGGTGACTAAATGTCTTACTCTTCGCTGCTTTCTCACCCTATATTTTGATGAGGTGACGAATACACCTTTTCTGATCGAAATACGGACACCTGTATACGCAAAAGTCCAATACGATACAATGCAATACAGTACTCACGAATACGGGTGTTCTGTGCGGAGTTGTCGGATATGAGGTGTGGGGGAACTCATGCCTCCTAATTAAGCGATCATTTAGTTTCCATTTTTGTGTGAACCGGTAGCACTACACACCATCAAGATTGCAACAGGCGACTAAGCACAATGTTTTGGCTCGGGCAATTAATTGCATTCCGCAGTGAAATGTCACTGGTGTCTGAAAATAGCCGAGTGAAATGCCAAACCAGCTATATCAACAGAACAAATCGAATATATACTAATAACTCATAGTTCTTTTATCTTTTACTTCCTTTTTTAATAATGAGATGGCAATGTACAACATTTTTCAGGAAAGGGCCCGCGGCCACCAGAAGGGTGTCAAATGGGGAGGTTAACCGGCGGTGGAAGGATTCGAACCCGCGACCTCCACGTCCGAACGCCACGACCTTATCCGTTTGGCCCCCGCCGGCCAATAATTATTGAAATTAATGACGAATTGTGCTAAGCCCACAAATTGAGACTTTATTCTGTTACGTTGGATAAGTTCTGGGTAGTTCCTGTTCAAAATCACGGTTGTGATCCTAAAACGAATTATTGACCCATTCACACTTCCTACAAAATGAGGCTCTGTTGACAACTCACATCTGGAATTTTCGAGTATATAGATGAACCCATGTCTGATGAACGGCCATTATCGTGGATCCGATCGTGTGATTCCGGGGATCTTTGTTTATTCAGATTTTATCCAACGGATTTGAAAGTTAGGTCACAAACGCTTCATCACCAGTCGAGGTGACATCATCAGTGCAAGTTTGCAGTTGTTGGGGTTCTCTATTTGTAAGGTTGTCATTGACTTTGAACTTGAACTTCTTCGATGACCTTGGCCATAAATGCATATAAATTGTGAGTAGTGTGCGGAAGAGTGAAGAAAATTCGCCCGGAAGTCCAGGAATGATTTCGCGTTTATTGTCGCTTGTCAGTTTTGCGTACCTGGTACCGTCTCGTTTGAAAGTCGTTATACTTGTCCATCTGGAATGGCCCACCGGAATCTAATTCGTTGCGTGAGGAGTATGCATGGAAGCTCTTCGTTGAAGAGTGGACACAAGGACAAGTGTTATTAGTTGATAATTCTTTGTCGGTTGGGCTGAGCCAAGTTTAGGGACGAGGGGAGAATGCCATCAAAGTAAGCAAATTTTCAGTGGTGTCCGGATGAAATATTTATGTTCATTCGACCAATATCCAAATGAGCGATCTATCAAAGGTCAGAGTAGTAGCAACCCTGTTTACCTTGTACTTAAAAAAGTATACTTTTCATTTACTTAATTTCTTCATCCTCTTATCTGTTTATTCCCTTTCATTGTCGTCCCTGATACTTCCGGGGTAATTACTTAATTCAGCCGTGTTCTGGTCGTGGACGGTGTACGTGTGGCAAATGTAAGTGCAATCTGGCCCGTTATGAAGGTCCCTATTGTGAATGCGATCGACACGGGTGTAAGCGTGCGTCAGATGACAATCAGGTATGCGGTGGCCCGCAGCGTGGCACATGCAGTTGTGATGGGAATTGTATATGCAAACCGGGTTACACGGGTGATCGATGCGACTGCATGGAAAGCGAAAAGCAATGCATCGATCCGAACAATCCCATGGTGAGTATTTATATATATATATATATATATATATGCCTGACATATGTTTTCTATTTATAAAGCGGTTTAGACAGACTAAACACACACATGACGGACTAAGTAGGTTAGCGTTGTTCAATCGTTTATTAGACAAACTAATTTACACGGAATTTTTCTGGATAACAAGAATATATGTGGGTTTTTTCGTAGAACTTTGTTGAAGTAATGTTAGATGCATTCTTTGCTATATGTCCCCTTTGTTTGAAAATATAAAACATAATTGGTCATAAAACATTTCAATGCTGGTCACAGATTCCTCGCAGATATACGGTGCCTATGCGACTGCAAGCACACGAATAATGTTTTACTTCAACCAATGCATTGTCTAGAAAGCAACAGGAATCATTCTTTTTTTTTGGTGTATGCTTACTCGTCCATTTACTACCTTGTTCTCTAATTAGGGCCCCAAATGTTCCGGGCACGGTGTTTGTGATTGTGGTCAGTGTTTCTGTAATAGTGGATACACTGGTCATCTGTGCAATGAGATTCAAGGAGGCGAATCTGCCCTGTGCACAGATCGAGATGTGGAAAAATGTGTCCTATGCTTGAGAGATTCTTTGATAAAGTCTTTCGAGGAACGCGAATCACAAGATTCCAAACAAAAATCTTCAAGATCCACAACAAATTCGGCTCCGCGACAAACCACAGTTATCACCGGCGACTCCGAGAACGAGTTGGTCATTCTCGATCCGGCCGTGTACGCATCACCCGAGTACGCCCAGGCTGCCGTGACCTGTAGTGCCTCGTGCAACGGGACTGTGATTGACACGACCCGTGTGAAATTGGTCGACAGCGGCGAGCAGAAGGACGATTCGAATTTGTGCATCATTTACACAGACGACAATTGTCGTGTGTTTTTCACCTATCGATACTCGGATGCGATCTATTTAAATCGTAAAGTGAGTTCCTTCCATCACTTTTATCTTCTTCGTTCAATTGGGCGATGATGGGGGTATAGGGGTGGGACGGAGATGCATGCCAACACGAAGTATTGTTTACGTGTTTCAAGTAGTTGATAATAAGTTATGATGGAAAGAAATGAACCATATTTGTGTGTGTATCGAAACGACACAACGCGACATGGTTTGTATCGCTCATGATGCAAACGGCCACGTCTCTTCTAATTGGTCGACTTGAGTTGGGTATCAGGGCTTGCGTTCCATTAGAAAAACAATACTTATCCGGAAAATCTCACTAGTGTGACTGTCGTCCATTCAAGTACAATGGCATAAAAATACCGCCCTTTTTCCTAGAATGCTTTACGTATCAGTATCATTTGAAGTCGTCGCTTGATTACAGTTACTCGTCACTTGCCCAAATTTCTTTTTCTATCCTGAATTGTATCCATGCTGTTAACTATTACCGATGATGAGCTAAAATAATCGTGACGGAATATTTAGCAGCCTGATATATGTATATTGACGGACAGTGCACAAAACCGAACGGAACTAGCGATCCCATTCAATCACTCATTCACGTTTGACGAGTCCTAGTTTGGATCGAAACGTCACGATAAACGTATTAAATCAGTGTACGCCTTCTCAACTCTAAATATATATATATATCTATATCGCAGAAATATGAACACGGATCTAGTCTAATGGAACCAAGAAGGAAAATGAAGCGACTCGAGGGAAAGACAAAAAGGTCAGAAGTTTGTGTGGAGTTCATCATCATCATCATCATCATATCATCATCATACATCATCGTCATATCATATCATATCATCGTTCAGCGTTAAACGCAGGCAAGCTGTGACAACGATTGCCTTCCCCAGAGTTAAACCGTTTATATCAAAGAGTGAATATCAACAGGAACAGGGAGTGGTCTCCAGGGGGAAAAGATAAGATGCTGCTGCAACCAACCACGAACCACGTCTAAACTGTACAAAGCCGTGTTTTCAAATCATTCTGATTCGATAAAATGACAGCTAAAGATCAACTGTTCATGGTTCACTGCCACATCCTTCAGATGTCTCAGACTCAAGCAGTCGATAAGTCTTCGACCCCAACACGAGAGGTGAGAACAACTCTTTACTAACTAAGCTGTAAATAATTTCTCATCCCAAGTTGCCACGTCATCTGTTGGCCTCCAGATGGCTTCTTATAATTCATTGGGAGGACACAAATAAGGACGACCAGGGTTGGTAGACGAGTGTTGCATACGCACACGTGACCAACAGCGTAAAGTCTTACTAAGTTATCATACGCTGAAACAAGCCTATTCTCAGAGTGCACCAATACAGATTCAACTAGAATATTACTATCACACCGTCATCCATCCAATTCTAGACATAACTACGTAAACATGGTGTTGAACCTCCCAACCGACGGAACATTCCCACTATTTATGTATCCGGCGCGTCAGCGAAACTGCCGCGCACTGCGGACAGTAAAACGGCTTTCAACTTCAGTGAAATATAGGCAGACGCCATCAAGTGTTCAGTCCAGGTAAGCTGCCTGCGCTTGGATACGCATATTTACTCCACTGCAGACTACATCGTTAGACAGCACTTACAAAGGTAGGTGAAAGGCCCAGAGTTTGTTATTTTCCTTTAGCATCCAGTATCAATTACGGCGATGCTGTAGTCCCGTCGTAACAGTATTTTGCACTTTGAAGGTGCATAAAGCACATACCGACGACACCGATCTGACAGTATATCTGGTGCCGTTGTTGCATGGTCCGCAGACTCGACCGGCACACGAGTCGTCTGCGTAATCTAGGTCGCATAGCTTTCTCATTTTTTCAGTTCGACTCCCTATCACGGGACTCCTAAATAATTTCATCAATCGTATGACAAAGTTGACCAAGATGGAGAGATGGGACCCTTATTCGAAACGCCACTAGTTGTTTTCGATGAAAGGTGACAGTTCACGTATACCCTAAGCGACCATAGGTATGCGAGTACAATGCTGCAACAGGTTCAAATTAGTTTTGGCATATTCCCTTCCGCGTGGGAGAAGAAATGAGTAACAGTGCCGGTCGATCCGAGAGTAGAAAGCACTTTCAAGTGGAGTAGTTAGGAATGTAGGAACGGGATTGCGTGTGGCGCGTTTTTCAGTATCTGTGAAGAGTGAATATCTGGGTGAATGCAAATTCCGACTGGCGAAATCCGGCCTTTTCTGTTTCGGGATATTACTCTCGCGAATCGGTGTGAAACGGGCAGCATTTTATAGAAGCTAAAACCTTAGTAAATGTCGGAATAACTAATCCTACGATGCATTGCTGCAGCAATCCGTGTACCTTCTTGAAGAATGGGCAAATAGTGACTCAGTAGCGGGGTACTGCTCTTAACCCAATATCCCGAAGCAAGAGGTAAGTGATTTCTCAGCACTTCTCCACCCAATTTGAAAAGACTGGGGGAAGATAGTCGGGCGCTGATTTTCCTCTTTGTTCGGAGTCAATATTCGACTGCACTTCATGTCCGTTGGGGGATCAAGTGACACCCCTCCCAGGATTCACAGTCCGACGTCGGACTGATACGTTAGCGTTGTGGCAGCTAAAGATCCTTGAAGTGCATCAGCTCAGTGGTGTCTTTCCTGTCTACAATGGGTGAGCTCTCCATTTTTATCGCACCGATTATAACGCGTTGCCGCCCGCTGTCGCGTATAAGCTTTAAAAGTCTTTGCTTTTACCTGAAGCGGATGCCAACGTCCATCTCTTGGTACTACCACAGCTTTCGCGTCATATCCTAGGCTATGGTCATGATGCTGCACTGCCGAGGCATCTTTTTCAGTTCTTGCGTTAGGCAGCTCGGTTTTTTGCTCCCTTGAATTAGCGACGCCTTGAGATCAGTGTTTTTTGATGAAACTAATCTGGGACCGCAGGCGATCTGCGCAAATCTAGCTGCTTATTTGATCCCACTTGACCGTCTACATTGCTACTGGTCGAGTTTCTTAGTTCCTGCGGACAGTTTTCTCCTGTTTTGTAGCTGTTGCGACAGCCGAATCAGAACCACGTTATTAGACAGCAAAGGTTTGGTGGCCTCGGTCGATGGCATTCAGTGCCAAAACTGGCAATTAAATACGCATGGTCGGTTGACGTACGTGGGCAGTAAGATCTACGTTTTCTGGGACAGACGGGCCCACGGTAGTAATGGATATGTATATCTGATCAAAGTCCTGTCGATCTAGAGCGCGCCATGTCGTATTGCGACGCGAGTGTGTTCGAAATTCGTATAGATAGGAATAAATGATTATCTGCGACAAATGAGAATTCTTTCCCTTGTCTGTTCGCTGTGCGGGCAAGACGCATCGCCCATAAAAAATCCCATGCACTCAGTTTTTCCAACTTGTGCATATAAAGTCATTGCTTTACCAACAATGTCAGTGGGCGTTTGTCCCTTCCGACAAGAATAACGGGTTATGGTCAAATTCGTCATTCTCCATATAGTGCTGCAGTTTGGTTGGGCGTATGCTGAGAATCAAATAAACTACGCTTAACACTACATTTTCGGACGCCGACTGATCCCTGAGTCTCATGGACACAAGCGATGTTGACTGGGATCCAATCTAAAAGGGCTGCTTCAGCCTTCTCACTCAAGTATTGGCTCTGTCAGATTCATCCATGTCGATTTTTCATGGTAACCCATGGTTCTTGTTATGTTACCCTTCTGCGTACAGAAGTATTGAGTCGTCCTAGAAGCAACATCTTCAGCTTTTGATATAAAATATTGATGTGCTAAGCAGTTGAGTGAAAGACGACGTGCAATCCTTTGGCAGCTAGTAACCGATAACCCAGTTCATACGCCTCTTAATTATTTCAGATCAGAAGCTCAGAGCACCCTGGAGGTTCCTGTAAAGTCAGTGATTGAAGAAAATCTACTTCGCCTTAGCAGGTTTACGCTTCTCTTAGAGAGATAGGGTTTGTCCTTCGTCGTTTCCAACCACAAGCCTTTTGCGGTATTTTGTGGGTAGAGCTTGTCCAGTACGAGGTCATCAAAATCCTCAACATGGCCGCCACTTGTCCAACGTAGCGGATTCAGTAAGTAGCTTTCACCTATCCGGTCAGTTTCCGGTTTAAACCATCACTTGCAGCCTGGTTGCTCAGGTTTGGGTTTTTATCTCATGGCATCGTCTATCCAAAATAGAAATAAAAAATAATTGAACGTAAACGGAAGGGTAGTATGTTGAAGAATTATATAGAATTAGAAAGATGTAAGATTCAATAATGCCACTGACTGCGACAGGGAGCCATATCACATGCTACCTCCGATCTTCACGTTTGATGTCCTCCATAGGCGTAACCGCAGTTTTAACAGGGAACTGAAACAAGCCATACCGCTTTTTTAAGTGTATTTTCCGATATACATATATATATGTATATATATATGTATATATATATATACTTATACTGAGACGTTCACCACGTACGGATCATGTGCGGCTTTTTTAGGTGATGAGTTAAACATGACAGTTTTTAGTCAAGCTCCGGCCAATCTTATCTACCAGCGTTTCTATTGATCCATTCTTAAGTGCATGGTTCACACAGTAGTTATGGGTTACGTGCACGTAACTGCTTGCAAGCCCAAAGTTTTGCTGATCTGTTGTTATTCAAGTCATTCAATACTTGCGCCTGAGTTAGTTCCATAATCTACTGTTGAGTTACAGACGATCATGGGTAAATTTCATCAAGCACACTTTGAACTGTTCGAAAATATTTCCGTCCATATACAAATGCGTTTAACCTAGAATGTCAACACACGTTGTTTCGAAAGTCTCACCTGGGATAGTGCAATTTGTATCGTTTACCTGATCAGGTCGGTCAGTTCCGGCCAGAGATTTGTGCCCGCCCTGAGCTTGTGCTAGTATGACAGATTTTCTCTCATCAGTGCAACACTTATTTACTTGCAGTGGTAGAAAAACAGCAGTTTTACTGCTTGTTTACTATCTGATGTTCGTGTCGAACGTGGTCACATAAGTCGTCAGAACGTCCGTAAAATCTTTATCGAAAGGCAGTAAATTCGTTTAAATTGAATGCGATTGTGATCATTTTACGTATTTTTCCATATTCTAATGTTAAATCATTTATTATCCTTCCATATTGGTTGGTTTCAATGTGGTTGCATATCTTATTAGATAAAAGAAACTATTTACCCGGAGAATCTCCGTTCCCGGGGCGAATTACAGTCTGGGAAAAAGGCCGTTCTGTAAAAATTTCGTAGATGTGATCATTTCTATTCGAAAACATATCGGAATGGGTTGCCCAATGTTTCTTAGTTTCGGTCCACGGATCCGACTATCGCACGATTAGAGACATTTGGTGGCGTGGTTTAGGGCCGCTGTCGGCGGTTTAGTTACATCGAGATTGTTCTCATTTTCTTGCGTCGTGTCGCGTTGCGATAAGTGTCTCAAAATTAAAAAGCTTGTGTTCTATTCAGAAACGGGTGGTATACGAACCATTCAGATCCAGCGCCAGTAGTTGTTGAGCATCAGAAGTCGACGATGTACTATCGAACCATGGAAGGAACTTTATTTGATGGCAAATTGTCTATCGCGGTGTAAAAGAACACGCCAGTCAGATTGCCACTAATCGAATTGACTAACCATGTTTTATACGCACACAAAACCCGTTTCGTGTTAACAAAGTTGGTTCTTATTACTACCTAAAACCGACCGATGAATAACGAGTTTATTCTCCCGTTTAATGAGGATAAAGTGGTATTATGAGAAGCCACATTGTGCAGTTTTTCAGGATGTCCTAACTGTTTGAATATTTGGAAGGACGACGCCATTCTGCCTTTGCCGGAAAGAACGGTCTTCATCGAACAACGTTTATCATTATTTCTATGAAGAAATCCGGCCAACAGGAGAACAATTCAAAGGAAAAGTAGAAGATTAACTGAAAATGTGACGAGCTAGAAGTTTATACCCTTTATATTGATTCGTTTTGTCCATGCGAATGATTGTTTTTTCTAACCTCTGTGAATTTCGGGTCACCCATGAATGAGACTTACCGTTCGATAAAACAGGAACATGCAATTGCTGGTAAATTGCAGTGACCGAGGGTTATTTTATGTGAAACTACATTTTCTTTAAGTGGGACAAGACAATACATTTGAACCAAATGTGATTAAGGGGTAGGTTGGAAAGTTGTTTAATTTTCCTTGAAGTAAAGTATAGACAATCAGGCAAACATTGAGCTTCTGTTATTTGGTCTCGACGGACCGACGAAAGAATCTTCGAATCATCGATCATACACAATCATTAGGATCCAAATGGGGTCCTCACTGTTCTATTTCCCTTCAGGTCCTTTCATTCTGTTCCTGATTGAACGTTTCCGTGAAGAGCACATCACATGCAGAACGCTAAACCGAAATCAGTGGCCATGAATGATATCCCGATTATTTAAGACGATTAACTGTAATAAACTCCATTAAGACATGACAAAGTGAACTGTTGCTTTCCACTACTAACGTCAGCCTGCAATGTCTGAATCCGGACACGTGCTTAGTTGTTATTTCTCTCGTTTGCGTATAGCTCGCTGACCTCCTTTTTTGGATCTTCTCCATAATATTTTGTTTATCATTTTCTAAGTTCCTACCCCAGGTAGACTGTCCATCTCGAAGAGGAATAGTGTGAGTGGTTTTTCTTCTGTTTTGAGCTTGAGGTTCGTTAAGCTTCCTGTGTGACGCGATTACTGGGCTAAATCGCTTCTGGTAGCATTTCTCTATTTTGGGTATCTTCTGTAATTCTCACGATCTATCCGTGGATGGAAAATAAATCTATCGAGCCGATTCCTATGTACATCTCGTTTTCCAGTACATTTAACATTTGTTGTTATTTTACAACCGACTCAAACTGAGCGGAACAGAGTTAACGTAAGGGTCAATCGATGAACTCAACGAGGATTACTTTGGAGGCACACAAATGTAAATCAGACTTGCGATAAACGTCAAAAAGCTATTCTAAAGTGGCTTTCTTGTCGTGATCCCAATAACACTGTCTGTCAGAATGAAATATCGACGAGATAAGTGTGCTATCATCCGGGACGAGATTTCTGAAACATCGTGTGAATCGAAATCAAATGTTCAAAGGTGACAAATATTGCCACACAACAGATGATTACAAAGTATAGCTCAAGTTGTGATCTATCACAAGAAACGAAGTTACGATCAGAAAACTATTTGGACGCATCTACCATATACGCTTTCATTAGTTTTGATTGCTCTTTGGTTTATTCTACAAGTTGAAGGACCTTTTTTTCGGAGAACCTAACTCGTTTTCTTATCTTTGCCATCCATTTTCATTCCCAGGTGGATTTGAACATTATTCGGAAGAGTGAATGTGTCGAAACGATCAATATTTTGTACATTGTCCTCGGTGTGATTGCCGGAATTGTCGTCGGCGGTTTGATTTTACTTCTGATCTATAAACTGGTCATCACGATTGACGATCGGCGGGAGTTGGCCAAATTCGAACAACAAGGCCAGAACATGCGTTGGGAAATGGCCGAGAATCCGATATTCGAGTCACCAACAACTAAAGTAATCAATCCGACTTACGAAGAGACCGGCTATTAGTAGCACACAATCGGCCTTCTTTGTGCCCTCGCAGTCTGGCACACCACCGTCTCCCGTCGTCCACTCTCCGTCCCCGCATCTGTTGACACACAGATTGCCACTTTTTCATTTTATGTCTATTGGGTAAGAAGTTGATTGCTTCTAGCCTTATCCAATCGTTGCTGATTGCCCGAATCTGGCGCTGCAGACTAGATCGGATTGGTTGGGTTATGCTTGTTATTCGGACTTCGCCACTCCTATAAGCATTTTCTATCGAGTCTTGCCTCAGCTGCACGTTGTTCACAATATTTTCTCAGTGCCTCATCGAAAACCAATGTGCGCGTTAAGTAGTAGTCAAAGTGATCCACTCTTTTTTTGTTTTCCTGTGAAATATTTTATTCTATTACGTATCTGCTGGCAAGTAATTTCGGTATATACCCAAGTGATACAATTGACATCGCGGTCACGGTGTCGTTTTCTCTCATGATCACAGCTGACTGGCTTGCCACATCAATACCTTTTTCATTTGCATTCAAGTTTATAAACCAGTTTCGCTTGTCTTCACATTTTTTATGTTTATCGCCATTTGGGCGTTTCACGATGTTATTGACTTATCGCCGCTCTGCAACTTTTCTCATTCTACTCCATCTCTCTGCCAAAACCGATCTTCGCATGCTTTCGCTGACTTCCTGCTTCTTTTTTTTCATTTTATTCCTAGGTTGTCTGCTTTTTTGTAACATTGTCACTCCACCCATTCTAAAGCCGTACAAAAAGTGGTTTACCTGAATTCCACGCCCATTATACTTACTCCCATTTCCCCCAAACCGGATGGTTCCGCTTGCTTTTGTGTGGTATGCAATTTTCATAGAATGTACATCGTGGTCATCATCGTCAAATAGAATTTTTTTATAAATGTTGATTCACTCATTTCTATCCTTCTTTTTATGTTTATGCCTGGATGTGCCCATTTTTATGCTTATAATGTGTACGCTACGAAATCATAGACCCATTGCGTCTGTCAGAAGAACTGGGAAGCAGGATCCTGAACTTCGAGTAACGAACTTCCAATAGGTTATTATTGATGATCAATGGGCACACGGCTTAAGTAGCTCAGCCTGATTGATTCAGTTTTGCTGGTTTGCTCGTACGCACCATGGTCCATTGCTCGCTACCTGCGCGATCGAGCCGCACGACAAAACGAGGTCAGTAGCCATAGCCCATCAAATGGTCATCTCGCGCCAAAACGATTTTTTTCTATGACACACTTGACGCATGAGTGTAGTAGCGGTGGCACGCCCCGTAGGCGCTAGGGTCCCTATATGGGAGGGGGTACCGACAGCCATGACTCGAGAAATAGAAGTGGCATAAAATCATGTAAGATCTCATTAGGTTAGACGTGCTAAGGAGGCCGGGCAATTGATGGTGGTGACATACGCCTCTCCTATCAAAGACCGATTCATGGTGTTCCACATAATTCGAGGCACTTGTGTTGGTCCCGTCTAGTTTTTTTTTCACTGCACAAGTTCTGGACACTAATTGTTGAGTTTGCATGCCCTGAGTTGTTGCACTCGATTAGTGTCACTGTAAATGTGGCCAATTACCGTGTGATTTGTCGTGTATTTCAATGCCCGATTCACAGTCGAAGATATCCATCCGGTTAGGAGTTCCCAGTTGTGGCCCAAAAGCATGTGATACCGATTGGGCTTTGGACGAGGGACGAAGAAATGTTAGTCGAGTACACAATTATCAGCTTACTCGGGTGATGTGATGATAACATTTTTCATTCAGTTGATTATCCGCGGTTTGAATCCTCGTTTGGGATAAATAGATATGGATTAAAGTGAATGTTTTCTTCGGACCTCCGTGAAAAGACTACAGGAAAATTTCATATTTTCTCAGTTGTACATTGAGCCGGATGAGTCGTCGAGGCAGATTTCTCCATTGAAAGTACGCATAGTGCACAGGATATACGGTCGGAAATATTCCTCGGAAGACACAAACCGATCAGTCCCACATCTTTCGGAGAAATCAACATTCTCGACGAGCATCTTTCGGCTCTGGTCCTGATTTTGTTTGTTTTCAGACTAACCGGTGGATTTGACAAAGTTGATCGAGTTAATTGGTAGGCCAGTTAAACTGCTTTCCGATTTCGGTCGAATAACGTCCGTTCGTCGAGTGACCGACGAAATTATGCAATACGATCGCATGCTTTTTCATTGTTTGGGATCCTCTGGTCGTAACATAGACAAGGCCTGAGATGCATTGTGTGAACTTTCCTCCACCGAACCAATACTCGTACTTTAGCAGGCTACCAAGTTCTGTGACCGGGTTCGTCGGTTAATACCTGTCAATCCTTTTGCAATGTGAGTTGTTCAAAAAGGTGTTTATTCTACTGTAGGTCGCTAATCCCAGACCACAGACGCTGATCGGCAACCAGAATGCACTAAACTATGGGAAAGACTGCAGATCCCGCAGCCGATATCTTCGCAACTGAACGGCTGCTCAGTGATATAATTAGTGGTTGTTCTCGAATTCCGGCTAAGATGAAGACGAGTTCGCTTTTTGTAAGTGAGACTTTATGTGGTTCTATGCCATTCCAAGTTTCAGGGTCAACGTTGCGGGTTCTGCTATCCTGAGTCGTGGATCCAAATGGCTATGGAACATGTCTCTTCCGCTTCGCTCGTGTTTCAAGCGTGTCATAAAAATGCATTTGAAAAGAATTCAAACAGTTCACGTGACTTACTTCAGGTTATGACAAAGTTCAGACACAAAATGAACCGCCAACAAGTCGATATAGGACAAACTAAATCCTCACCACAATAAGCGGTGAACTTGACAGGTTAATTGAGAATAGACTGAGTCCCCGGCCTTTACAGCGAAGGACGATCACGACAAGGGAAGCATCCAGGAAGTAATACATGGTCTAATGGAGACAATTTTTATGTGCGCTGTGTTGAACGAATCAAAGAAAAAGATGAAGTTACTAAACCATTATGTGATTATCTTTACCTAATAAACAATTCCGTTCAGATGTTACAACCGTCTGCCTTGCAGCAGTATGTTCCGGTTTTGGTCGCTACCTCAGCACCGTTTACTCAAAAAGGGAAAAGAGAGCAAGAAATAGTCAGATTGACTGTGAAGTAATACGTTGGAGAACCGCATAGAAGAGAACAGACTTCGAGAGCAAGAGCACCCTTGATTGCAACTGAACCATTTCGCTTGCTGACACCAACCCTATTTTGGGAGGATCCCGTGGACGCCAACCCGATAGTTTAATTGGACTTACACAAGCCGATGGTCGGGGTTTTATACCATTTACCCTTTCAGCTCATCTCCCATTTACTACTTACCCCAGAGAGCAGCGTACAAGGAGACAGTCGTTTTCTCAGTATGTATAAAACGTTCCACTGTTAGATAAACGATCATGCACTGTCCGACGAAAGGTGAGTGTTCACATTCCAAATCATTTTCCTGTGAAATACCACTTGAGTCCGTTGGTGACATTGTGATTTTGCTAGTATCTGCTACCACTTAATAGAGCAATAACAACTGAACTACTCGGGTGACATTATGCTCTAACCGCAGTACAGTGCACAGAACCTTTCAATCTCAATGAAATATCAGATTAGCGTCAGGAGTACTTCAGACCAGCGTGCTACGCTCGAGTCTCGGATATAGGCGTGCTCGCCTTTACTGCCGTGCTACCTTCAGCTACCGAGGTATGTGGAACATTCATCATTGGTTAGGTGCTTTGCCTCGAGTGTCAACCGCAGAACTACGGATGTCCCATCTTATAACAGCGCTGTACACTTAGAAGGTGGAAAGCGCATTCCGAATAGAGCTACAGCCGTCGACAGTCTGTCTAGGGCACATTGCGTGTTATAGACGGTGTCCAGTTTAACGTTTTTTATGTCGCAGATTTTAATTCTGTTATTATCTGCAGGAACCTGCACTTTCAGAGATATTTTGAAATTGACGTTATTTTAAATATTGCAGGTTGGATTCACAAACCGCGCTCTGTGATTGGCTGTTTCCCCTGCTGACCACGGCCACTCCACAATAATTTATAAACGATAGAGCTCACTTAACTTCTGATTTGTATTGCTGGGTCACCAATAAATGCTCGGCCGTGTTCTTCGTTGGTCTTCTTTTTCTCGCTAGCGGATTAGGCCAGCCATTCGAATTCCCCACTCTGTTTCTTTGTGATTGGCCGCTCAAAGGAGTGTCTGGTCCGTTCCACCCCGTTGAAGGCTCAAGCCCGAATAAGTGTTTCCGGTCTCAGCCTGTTATCGTCCTGCTCGATCGCAGACTGTGCTGTTGTGCGTCCAGGGGCTACGCATCCCCTCTCATTGTGTGAGGCAGGCCGACTTCTAGTCCCTGCTCGTGTCAGTGCTATCGCTCTATAATCTGACTTCTTGGGCTTCAGTGTTGTGTGTTGATCAATCTCACTGGGAACACAGCACTGCGCATGGTCCGTAAATTTGAACGGCTACACGCGGTCACCCGCGTAATCTAGGTTACGCAGCTCTCTCGATTTGCCAGTGTGACACCTAAATCCTGCAGAGCTAAAGTATCTTCCATTACCTCGTCCATGACGAAGTCAAACAAGAACGGACAGTTAGGACATCCTCGTCGGACGCCACTAGTCGTTTCGAGTGAACTTGACAGTTCACCGTCTACTCTCACGCGACCACTGTTATGCGAGTACAATACAATACTCGCAGCAGGTTTACGACCTTCGCTGGGATTCCACTCCGATGGAGAGCGCTGCGTAGCGCTGTTCGATTCGCTGAGACGACTGTTGCTTTCAAGTTGAGTTAACTACGACCGTCCGGGGACTGTGTGTACAGCGTTTTAATTAACTGCAATTGAGTGAAAAGGTGTGTGATACCCGGCCTGCTGTTCGCGGACGTTTGATCCCGATAACCGGAGAGCTCAGAACTAATGAAGCTAAAATCCCAGTAATTATCCTAATCAAACTAATCCCGCCACGATTGGTGCCACCACTGCGCGTATTTTTTCGAGGTTTCGCGCACTGAGTGATTCGCTCCATGACAAACAAATACTCTCCTCTTTCCATGTTGGTACTCACCTTAATCCTACTCCGAAAGAACTGCGGGAAGTACATCTAATCCCTTTTTCCCATTTTTAGTAGACGAATGGTTGACTTTATTCCCAGTTCGTTCTGGAGATCAAGTGAAACCTCCCAAGGATAAATAGTTATTGACATCGGGGTAACGACATTAGCGCCGGGGAACAAAGCTGGTCGGTGAGGTGTTCAGCTCAGCCTCTACTGGGTTCTCTGTTTCTGTCGTATGCCATCGCACTGACCGGAGAGCACCATTCTCCAGCGTCCCGCATAAGCTCAAACTGACCAGTGCCTTTTCCCGAAATTTACATGTCTATAGAAAGAGTGAATATCCAACGGGAACAGGGAGTGGACCTACACAGGCGGGAAAAGATAAGATGCTGCTGCAACCAACACACGAAACACAGTCTAACTGTACAAAGCACGTGTTTTCAATCATTCTGATTCGATAGAAAACGACAGCACAATCAACACTGTTCACGGTTCACTACCACATCCTTCAGTGTTTCCAGCCAGCTAGTTAACGGGTCTTTCGGACCCCAACCACGAAGTGGTGAGACA
>LUCM01003915.1:78810-106106 GCA_008360955.1 Fasciolopsis buskii
TGTCTCACCACTTCGTGGTTGGGGTCCGAAAGACCCGTTAACTAGCTGGCTGGAAACACTGAAGGATGTGGTAGTGAACCGTGAACAGTGTTGATTGTGCTGTCGTTTTCTATCGGATCAGAATGATTGAAAACATGTGCGTTTGTACAGTTAGACTGTGTTTCGTGTGTTGGTTGCAGCAGCATCTTATCTTTTCCCGCCTGTGTAGGTCCACTCCCTGTTCCCGTTGGATAATCACTCTTTTTATATAAACGTGTAACTCTGGGGAAAGGCAGCGGTCAGAGAGGCTTGCCTTGCTGTTTAACGCTGAACGATGATGATGATGTGACTGGAGGTGGTTGAGTGGATTAAGCGTGTCACCAAAAAGTTCAGATATTCCAATTTCCGATCCACCAGTCATTTCGGTGGCAGATGACAGCTGGCTGTCATCCGGCTCGTTACCGTACCTAAGCTAATGCGACCTGGTTCCATGCCACCCGAAGTTCCAAGGTCATTGTTGCTGGTTCCCTCTCGCCACATGCAGCGAGTGGGTCCTAGTGGCTGTGGAGCGTGACTTTTTGGCTGTGCTCATGTGTGAAGCATGTCAAGATTACCTAACAAAATTCTTGGATGTCCGAAGTATCCGTGCGTTCCACAGTCTCTGCTTGAGAAACGAGAATAGTTTGATTGTCACAAATCCATACTAATACGGTTGGCTGACTACTTCCCAATTAAGCCACCGTTCATATGACCGGACTACAAATCATCCGCGCTGTTGGCAAAACACTCCGTTCTTCAGAGGCTGTTTCTGCTCTTCATTGGTTGTTCATGTATGACAGCAAGCTATTAGCCAGTTCCCTCTGTCACTTATTGACATACGCCATCGTTCTTCAGGGATGGCAGTAGTGTTTACATCGGAGCTAACAAAACTCCTAGTATCAATCTGGGCAAGAAGGTAAAGTCCTCAGGGCTTGTACGAATCGCTGGTTGTGGCGATTGACAAGACAATTAATAGATCCCCATGTGAAAATCACAGGGGAATTAGTCTGGTAAGCACTCCATCGAAACTGCTCGGAAGTATTATTCTTCACCGATTATCTTGTACTCGCGAAATATGTATGCGTGAGAATCAAGCGAGTTTGCGTCCCGGCCGTGGTTGTATTGCGAAATAACTAAGATCATGGGCATGTATTTCCAAAACCCACAGTTTCTGTCTTTTTTGATTTGAAGGCAGCATTCGATTCAGTCAATCGTGGAGTTCTTTGGCTCATCCTCTTTTTGAAGGGTGTGCCGAACGGAAATTTACTTCACTCATCCAATCTTTCTGTACGAACGACCAAAGCCGAGTTCATGCTCATGGCGATTTTTCATCGGAGTTTACCGCGAGAAATGGTGTTCATCAGGGTTGCCCTCTTTCACTTTGTCATTTAAATGGTTATGGAGATAGCCCTATCCCTATTTGAAAATATCGGCATTGATATTTGTCCAAACAGGAAATTGTCTGATTTCGAATACGCGGACGATGTGCTACTGATGAAGATTGAAATAAGTTGTTGGTTTTTCTCGATCGTCCAAATGCTATAATAGGTATGTTTGGGATTTCTTTTGCACATTCGAAATGTAAGCTGCTGTTGCTGGACGGAATCGACTCAAAGTCGAGCCTTGTTCTTACAGTGGAATAACTGAATGAGGTGGACGGATTTATTCACTCGGGAAGTTGCATCTCATCTGGTATTCGTATGTCGGAAGACATGTCTTCATGATTTCGAAAGCTCCGATTGATATTCGCTAATTTGAGGCCTCTGTGGCATCGGCGTAACATCCGGCTATCGATCAAAGGTCTAGTATACCCAGTAGCGGTGAGGTCGGTATTGCTGTGCGGCTTTGCCACATGACCGTCAAGAGCAGAAGATGTGCGGAGACTTCCGGTATTTGAACACCGTTGCGTTCTTTTTTATTGGTAGAATATGACGAGAGAATTTTGCGAGTTACTCAGAGGTTAAGGGTAAGGTACTGGGTGTTAGGATCCAGTCTCTAGAACAGACACTGAATCAGAATAGATAAAATTGTTTGGGACATGTTTTGCGCATATCCACAGACGTAATGTCCTGTTGTGCACTGTTCTTCGAAGCAAGTAATGGTTGGAAAATGGTACGAGGTGGCTAGTCCATGATATGGGTAAAAAGGGAAGAAAGTTTTAACCATTGAACTGGACTGCGTAGGTGCAGTTAAACTATTCGATTGGGGTCCACAAGATCCCCCGAAGCACAATGGTTAGGGACAATAGGTAATATGGCTTGGTGGCGTTCTTGCATTCGAAACCATTTTTCTTCTTTGTATTTTTTCAACCTAGCACTTTGTTGTCAGTGTTCATTGTTCGTCTTTCTCCTTTCTGTGGGATCAGATATTTGTGTTTGGTAGCAACCATAATCAGAACACGTTCCAGGGACAACGGTTGTCCAAACTAAAACTGGTGTACGCTTATGCTGGTTCACTCTTTCAACACATTCGTAGAAGTGGAGATTCCCCCAAATTTTCCTGCAGTTTGTCTCATGCGTACAATTTTCTAATCGTTCTGTTTTAAATCCGAACTTAACTGGATTTTCCCGGTATTTTTTCATTTTCTTTTTTTTGATCTGCTTATCCATAATAATACGCTTTATCGCCGATTTAAAAAATCGGCCTGGTCACCTCGCGTTTCGAGCCGTGTGAGATACATAGGAAAGCTTTCTGTCCAAATGAATTAGCTATACCACTTCCTCTTCAAGTAAAACACCTGCTCTCTTGTCTAGTGAAAAGTTGAATGCAAATTCTACTCATATTTGTGCAACTGTCTAAACAAAAATTTGTCCAAATACAAACACTGATAGTAATAATGATAACACTAACCGGCTCCTCCTTATACTTAGTTTATAGTTGATCGTCTAAAGAATTGAAATTCTCCATTCTGAATGTGCTCTTTATTCTGCGCTCAATGTAAGATGAACGCTAGCTGTGATCCACACACGACTTTTAGCCTACGCGTGTTAGTCACAAACAATCAACGACTTACCGTTTGACAGCCTGGTTATTATCACGGGAAATTTTGTGTTGCTGTCGTGTTTGGGTATATCTTCCTGTGCCATTTGCATGCTCTAAATTTCAACTTCTAATCAAATTCTATTGTACGTCTCCTACGTCAAAATTTTCTCATTCATTGAATTCCCTGGTGTGTGTGTGTATGTACAAATTCATTTCTTCTGCACTTTTTTGTGCCGTTTTCTGCTGACAAATTATCACTCTCATGTAAACTTCTGACTTACCGACTTTAAATTTACGGAAAAGTATCCGTTCATGTGATTGTGGGATATGTAAGGCAGCATAGAATTGTACCGAACTCTGGCAACACGTTGTGAAACTGTGGTAGTAGATTTTCTGAACTGAATGAACACACGTGTATTTGGGTCATCTTGTCACGTGATATCCTGGATTTTACATAGCGGTAGTCTACACGTGTACAGATGCGAACTGGATCGATTGCCGTCTCCGACTGTCGCCGAATGCGTATTTGTTTATGCGGTCCAATTGATACGGCCTATGTATATGCCCTGACATAAACAGGGCAATTTTGATTTGTTAGGAATGTCTCAATCGGATTTTGTTCGATCTTTGCTATATGCAGGTTTATATTAAGCAATGTTAGGATGGATGATGTGATTTGTGGCTCGCGTTGGTGACTTCTAAATCCCTACTCTTCTTGAACCTGGCACTTAGCTAGTAGACGTTCCATTACCAACCGAAGTGGTAACGGCAGTACGTAAGCAGTAGTCCCGTTCCTTGTCGGTGTTCACTATGAGTCTGCCCTTCTTATTTGACCTATGATGTTTAACTGGTCTTGAGACTTCATTCACCCATAACCCAATATTCGATTTGACTATTGTGAATACAGTTTTGATACTTATTTGTGGAGTTTCGATTAACTATCCTCTGAAGTTCAAATCTCATTTGTTTTGTTTTAGGAATACACGGAAAAGTCTGCGACCAAGTTTGTAAAGTTGGAATTGTAGCTTATGCCCGAAGACCGCGATCTTCTAAAAGGGTTCACGTGTCTTACATGCAATACAAAGGGCACCATGTGACAGCAATCAATACGGCATCGATTAGCTTCATTGATCACGCAGTAAACAGTCAAATAGTAATCTCCAGGTCGCATGCGGACTATGACTATGACAAAAGTTTGATCGTATAACCCCCCGCCCACACGCACACACCCGGTCAGGGCTTTCTCAGGTGGGGTTTGCACTTTTCTGGATATGAAACACACTATGGAAATCTGTTATAGGCCGAACCCTGATTAGTGTGTCAGAGTATATGCGACATATACAGTCCACCTCATAATGGCTGTCGACAGCCTGTCACACGCACACTAGATGCAGGCAGAAGGTAACACTAACAGAGATTGGGCATTACGTGTGTTAAAGTAAGGTGCACAATTTTCTTCTCTAATCAACGTTAATGTTTGGCTGGTTGTTAATCGCTGCATATTTCTTCGTGTTCACGCTAATTTTGTATTGTCGAATTCACATATGTAAGATTGTTACCCAAGTGGGCTTGAAATTCACGCATTTTTTACTGCATATGCTTTGCCCAGCCGTGCTTCGAGACGATGCCTGAGGTTGTTTGGAAATCTCGTTTTTATTTTCTGGCCTCTATTTTGACTGATTGGCCAACTTTTCTCATGGTTCTACGGGTTCCGACTAGTTAGTGATTTCATGAAAGAATTCACTATGTGATATCATCACTCAGCTGACCATTAAGAAACCATGGAAGCACCGTACAGCTGTTTCATTTCTGTTAGGAATCATCAGCATGGTTTCTTAATAGCGATGATATCATATGGTGAATTATTTCATGAAAACATTCAATCTCCTACTACTAACACACACCAAGTAGTAACTGATCGTTATACATTATCATCTCTTCCCCCATTCAATCGTTATCTCACTGACGAAAAGTAAACCAAATGATCCCACTTTAACTCAAATGCTAGCAGAGTAGCATTTCGACTGATGATCAAATGTACTAAGCGTTTGTCACCGAAAATTTCAGAGATTCGAATTTCCGATCCATTAGTCATTCCGCTGGTAGATGACAACTGGCTGTCACCTGGCTCGTTACCATACCTGGGGTATCGTTGTTCTAAGTCACTTCAAATTTCAGGGTTACGGTTGCCGATTCCTCACCTCGCCCTCACGTAGTAGGCCGTGGTGGCTAGGGGCATACTCTTTCCACTACACTGATGCATGAGGCATGTTATCAAAAGAAAATCAGTGTTTCGCTCTTTCCGGATAGTTTATGGGCGAATCCACATTCATTGCAGGTTTTGACAACTATCACTAATGATTTGCAAAGTGAGGCTAGTGAACGCCGGATATTCCGTGATCCTATGCATTTCTGGATTATGGCCACTAGAGCCCTTTCGTCGGAACTCGTCCTGAGCCAAAACGGTTGTCTTCTTGTTTCTGTTTATCATCTACATATGGTTCCACGTCGATTTTATTAAGTTCCGCTAGTGATCAAACGGTTTAAAGACTTCATTTTTCCGGGAGTCATCAAAATTGTATGCTACTCGGCACATTCCCGGGTTGCGGATTGGTAAACGGCAACACCTCGGAAATTAGTTGTGACCGATGCCGGATCATGCAAATCAAACAAGCGGTCGCGAACAAGCACCAGTGACAGTGTCAGAACATAGCGTTGTCGGTTGAGAGTATAATTTTTCCGACCCTTTGGTTACCGTTGGTAACCTTTCTCAGGGCGATTATCACTGTCAAATAATTTTGGGTTAAAGACTAACGGATGCCCCAGTGTTGTTTGCGGTGTGAGGTTGGATGGAATTAAGTGTGTTTTCGACCTGATCACATTTTTTGTACCACCTGTAGAGCGACAACTCAATTCAAACGCAATTGGCGATCATTATGGTTCTCGATTGGTCGGGATATTGTTGTAGTCCACTTAGCTAATATCGCTCATCTGTCGTTTCGGTTGATCCAATTCGGGTGAAAGTCGATTGCCAACGATTCAGCATACAGCCGGTCAACGTGTGTCCAAAAGTCTATTTGCATATCAGTTCTTTTGACCAGAGGTTTGGGTTGCGGCTTCTTAAGACAACCTCATAGGTCAGTTTTGACATCTGGGTAAAAAGGCTTTGTCTCCCGCATTTACTCTGTTTTTAGATAATCATTTGCTGTCTCCCAGCTTTTTGCCAACTCTGATTTTTCAGGACTTTATGGTTTGCTTTTTATTTCCCGTTAATATTAAAACCTCAGTTTACATCTCTTTTCAGGAGGAGTAGCGGCCAACTAGGGGGTGCCAAGTGGGAAAATTGAGCGGCGATTGTAGGATTCCAACGCACGACCTTCAAATGGGACGCCGCGACGTTGACCACTTGGTCAATGCCGGCAGTACTGTTCATGATCTCAACCGCAAGTAATCTTTTCTATCGCGATAGGTTACTCATCCAGTGCATGTTATGGCATTCTCTCTTGTAGCTTAACACCAAGATTTAGATGCGCGGTAATTCCATCTGCAGTGGGTGCATAGGTCGTCCTGATCCGATATTGTCATCGATGAACTTCTTTCCCACCCTAATGTGTACACAGATCTTTCGCTATTCACACATGCTGCCAAATCAATAGCCGGTATGTCTGCTGCTAGTGGGCTTTTCCTTTAGCAGAAATAGATCTTTTGAACTGGTTACTGAAAGGTATGTACGACGAGGCCAACTACTAGGTGTTCAGATAAATAATTGGGGTTTCCCCGTAAGAGTTGATGACAGAACTCGTCAGAGTTAACCCAGACCACGATAGTTGATATCCTGGGAGTTGCTCGAACAAATTTTGGAATTGAACCCAAATAACTGTCTAATGACGGAATCTTAATGCATAACAACAACCTTCTGAACTCTGGATTATTGTTGAATGAATTCTAACATAATGAGACCAATTAAACTTGCTGGATTGCCGTTTGTAGCATAGTTAACATTGGGGAAAAAAACATTTCCAGAGCAGCTGAAACTAACATCTACTGTCTATTACTACCACACTGACCGACCACTTTGACCTAATGAGATCTTATGTGATTTTGAATCGTACCAAGTTTCCGAGTAAGAGTTACCGCTTCCGTGTTTGGTGGACCTTAGCGGCTATGATGTACGTTCCTTCTCGCGCATTCATTCACGGTGTGTGGTGAAAAAAACGTCGAAATCACTATCATGTTGGATTCATCTTTGCTTGCGAAATGAGAGACAGCTGGTAATTGCGTATTTGCACACATACTGTGAATATTTGCGTTTTGGCTGGTCGATCTTAGCTAGATGACAGATCATTCGCACGAGCGACTGACCTTTTTCACACACAGTTGGTTCATTTCACTGAATTGTTTACTACGTTTTCGTAATCAGATTCTGTCAAGTTCCATAACGGAGAGATCAACGAAATACAAGATTCTATGGAACTGCACGCCCCTAGCCACTGTATTCTGCGTTTCATCCTCGCGGGTTGTGTGTACTTCATAGATAAATAGATATAGCATCCTGATCCACCTATGCATAATAACAAACAGAGATGAAGAAGCCGTCTTTTTTACTTTCACTTACCCCCGGGGCGTACCCAACAATGCCGGTGATTGGAGGCCAGAGCAGTTCGGTTTTGCTTTCCGTAGCGCTGATGACGATGGATCAAGGCGTCTCAAACGTTTCTCGGTCGTAACGATCCAACTTTTTCAGTGATTACCAAGGCTGTGTCACCTTTCCGAACAAGGTGGACGCCGTTTTCGATGCAATGCAGTGTGCCTAAACCACCGCAATCGGTAGTCAGTTGTCTGGCATTGGAGCACAACGTTCTCAGTTCATTATCTAGTCTTCCCTCTTCTTTGTTTGTTCGGAGAATATTCCGTAGACACCAACAATTGAATACCTTTAACGTCCCGTTACGATCAATCCGCAGTGACCAGATTTTACAACCGTAGACAAGCACGCGTCGCATGGGTGGCACAAAATACGCGAATCTTTTTTTCCAATGGCTGATTTCACTAATCATCGAGGGCTTCAAAATCGCTTTGCGTGCATCACCAATCCTCGTTTACTTCGCCTAATCACCCGGTACTAGATTTGACCATAGTTATTCTATGAATGATGCATTTTTGATGTTTATCCCATTTTTGAATTGTTACTAATCCGTCGAGTTTGAACAAGTCACTTGTCTGTCTATTGTATACATTCGATTCCATTGGAATACTGCTCTCTGTTTGTTAACATTTTTGGAAATCAAAACTCCGTCTTCAAACCGATTTGCTGTAATAACGATCACGGTTTGTATCATTAGGTTGATTAAACCGACTGTGTTCCAATAACAACGTTCGAACTAGTATATTCGTTGATATTGATCGGGATTCATGAGTTTTTCTCATCTCTCCTCCGATTTGTGGTGCAACTCTCACCTCCGCGATGGTAAGCGTTACTTTTCTGTCACACGACTCGGTCGGTGATTTCATGTAATATTTCCTTGAGCAAAGTCGGTTATCTAAAATTTCACCGTCTCCTATGGAATCGTGCAGTGAAAAAATCACATTTTGACTTTTTGCACCATCAGCTAATTCACCATAGAATAGACCAGTTCTTCAACGCTATACTTCTTTATTACACAATAAATGTGTAGCGATTCCAAGGTAACTGGATTAACAATCTCGTGATTTGACTGTGCTGTTTACGATTGACGCCTCTAAACGATTTACGAATAAGCTACCGTTGTGATTGAGTCGGCAAGTGGAAGTTGGAACGACATATTACCAATGGACCAGCCCGTATCTTGGACTGTTTGATATCTATTTATTTAACTCAGGTATCAAAAACGAGATACTGGGGCTTTAGAGAGCGGTTTAATGTCATCGGCTTCCGCTAACCTAATTGATTGATTTTTGTCCAATCCCCGAACTATTGAAACATGCCACAGCTGTACGTTGGCTTTCAGCCAACATAGGATGCGCAGATAGATCGATCTATCGTTCATGTGGGCTAAGGATTTTTTCTCGCATACAAACTGTCACGGTTTGTTTGAATAGACGACGGACCGTAGTAGGATTCCTATCCGTTGCTTTGACCACTTGGGACAATTTACGAGCATCATTCAAGGTGTACGTTAGATGAAATTTCGTAACTCGTAGAATAGTTCAGCATTCATGGCTGGAAACATTGACAAGTATGATTTATCCTCATAGTTGTCAGTCCTTCGGTATAATCCCAATTCTAATAATTATTGATTCGATTCATCAAACTCCAGCTGTAATGATCACACCAAGTGAATAGCTAATGATTTATTGATTGATTGTCGGCAAATCGCACGATTTATACACCTGTATTCACTCCTGTTGGATGCGGTTTTTCTTTAGTTCCGGAAATTCTGTTCAGTTTTTCTATAGATAATATAAACACCGTCTGTTCAGATTATAAATGGATACGACCAAATGTGGAATATAATTTACTACTTCAAGTCCCACTGGAGCTTAACTTTTGATCCGAAGAGGAATTTTATTTGAATCCATTGTTAATCTGGGCTGATAATTGTTCATTTTTTCTTGTTTACGTTCTTTTTCTCACATTTGACCTACTGTTTGCCGGCATAATTGGTTTATCTCACTCAGAAATCAATAAATCTAATGTTTTTTGTCGCTCGATGCATCTTATGTCATACCACGATCATGGCTATGCCATAAACGCTCCACTTAATGATCGCCGAAGTTCCTGCCTTGACTGGGTAGTATTGGGCATTGGGACCAAGAATTCCATAATCGAAGATGGAGGAGTTATGATTCACCAAGAAATGGCGAAATTCTACATGTGCTGTTGTGCGCATAGGTGTGGCCATTAACCTAAAACAACTCCAACAAATTTCTGTGTTTGATAGTCGGCGCTAAGCAAATAACTAATGTTTAATGTTTCACTTACCTCGAACGGGACGACGGCAGTACTGAAATGGATACTTGATGCGGGTCTAATACTTGTCGACCACTCCAGTCACCTTTGCAGCTGCGTGTCGAACGATGGTAGCACGGCCGTGCAAGTGAGCAAGCATATCTCCAAGTAGACACTGGACAGGAGCACTTGTGGCGTCGGCCCGATGTTTCCTTGAAGTTGAGAAATCTTGTATACCGTGCCGCAGTGCAGTCAGTTCTTTTGTATGGATGCGAGACGTGAAGTATGCGTGTGGGAGATGTTCGTCGGTTGGAGATTTTCGACCACCGATGTCTACGTAGTGTGGCTAGGTTTGGATGGAGTGACCGAGTGATTAATGTAGAGGTTGTCAATCTAGGTGTTTTAAAATCAAGGGCGCAGTTGGCAATGATAGGAAAGCAGTAGAAGAACACTTTTTTTCAGTCTGCCAAACCATAGCCTTGTCATTCAACAACTTGATCCATTCTAATACAAAAGATCAGTGGCAGACAATGTCTCGGCCTTTAATCGTGAATGTTTCGATACGTAAGTCTAATACAACTGTCCACTTCCTTATCTACCGCCCCGCGAAACATGATCCGTTTTCACGTTAATAATTTTAAGTATACAAATAACAAGATGAGAAGAATTAGCCAAATTTAACCGATTGGATCTTTTGTCAGATGCTTTTAACTTTCATCTTAACTTTTGCATTGATTTCTTCTTATTTCAGCTGGACCGATTTATTCCCGTGAAAACGAGCTTTTCTCGTTTGATAATCCAAAAATCTGAACTATTGCATTGGAATCACGATTCTCGAACCGGTCTAAGATTCCATGCTCAACCAAGACGGTTTTATCGATTTGTGCCAGAAAAACCTATATGGAAACGATTCGATGTGAATCCTACTTTTCAATCGAAAACGCACGCTGCAGATGTAAGTTGTAAAGTTCATCTGACTAACAATTTGTCCAGAAAGCTATTTACCCTAAAGAACTAACACTTCGAACTCTACTATGGTCACACCACAACATCCGTTGGGCCTATTTATAAGTGCGGGAGTAGGTTTATCCAATCCGAAGGTTTTCCATATGAAAAGTAATAATCAATCTGTCGCCAATGGAATCGGCTTGGTTTCGGAATAATTTATCTTAATTTCAATACTCAACTCTTTAATAGAAACCACAAAAGCAATACACAGCTGTTTCGCCAACATTAAACTATCATACCTCCAATTGACGCAGCGTGGTCAGGGTTGGGTGTCCCTAGCTCACGACTGTGTGCTCATCGGCGTCCGAGGTGAATGGGTGGATTGGGCACCCAGGATGCCTATCTCCGTCCAAAGGGCGAATGAACTAACCAGTCAGTCGCCGGCCCCCAGTGCGTTACTTTGACCTCAGATCGTCATGCTGTCTTGTGGGTTAGACCATTAGTTCAAAGACTTGGGGTAGGGTCCATTAAGTCGACTCTTCACTTTGGTTTGGGCAACCGAGTAGCAGTACACCTGCAGTGGACTCATGAATCCCTATGGATGACCGGTGATATGGAGCTGGGAAATAGAAGAACTAGCATGTGTTGTGAACTCTACATACCTTTTCTTTTCATTTCTCCTTTTTTGCTCATTGTTTTCACTCTTCGTCATGATTCTGATGACACACTATCTGTATTCAGATCTAAGGAAGATATACTAATTATATATATATATATACTAATTTATCGTATCGGTGAAAAGAGTTCTTGAATTCTTTGCATTGCTCTGTAGATTAACTACATATTGAGATGCTTTGGATTGCACGAATTTGTGTGCACATCATATGCCATTAGAATCATGGCGAAAAAAACAACGAGGAGAAAGAAAAAAGAAAAGGAAACAGTGTACGCAGTTCACCACACATCCCTGCTTTTTCATTCTCCTCTCACGTCCTCGGCCATCCATCGGGATCCATGAGTCCTCTGCAGGCTTGGTACAATTCGGTTGTCCAAACCAAAGTAGAAGGTTGACTTGGGGGACCCTATACCGAGCCTTTGTCCAAATGGTCTATCTCACAAGACAGCAGGACGATCTGAGGCTCAATTAACTCACTGGGGCGTCGACAAATGAGTGCTCAGTTCATGCGCTCTTCGGATGGGGCAGATATCCTGGATGACTATTACAACCCTGAGATATTAGGTAAAGATAGTTGATTTGCACTACTCGAATCCTGAATTCGTGTTTCTTGAAAGGAGCAGGTATCGATCATTATTAGGTCCATTGACAGCGCTAAGCACGCTCGTTAATTGGCCCGCATATGACTGCGTACTTTAAAGGAGCCGAAATTCGGAAATTGGCGCGATGAATTACTAGACAGAAAATCATTTACGGCACTATTTGACAGTAAACCTTTGCAAGTTTTGGGCATGTTACCAATAGGGGCATTATAGACAGGCAGAAAATAGAAGAAAACAGTTGGAGACAGAAGACGAAGCCTGAGTAAAAAGAGGGAACCCTGAGCGGTGGCATACTTATTACTACTGGGCGCAATGGGCAGTGCAGTCCTAATTATCCTCCTTGGCGCCTAATGTAATGTGAGATTTATTGTATTTGTATGATTCACAGTGGTTTATGGGCAGGTATTGTTAGGAAATTTAGCCCCTAAGCAGGGGAACGATCATAGTTCCCAACCAAAGCCCTTGTTTCCAAAAACAACTTGTTCCCAGTGTAGCGGGAGGTGGGTGAGTGGAAGCCCATCTGCTAAAATCAGTTATTCTTCCATTCATTTTCCCATTTGAATTGCCAACTAAAAGCAACTCCCAACCTGGAGGATTAAGGTAACTACTTCGTCAAACCTTTACCTATTGACCTCTCGGATGTGGTTGACTCTTCGGTTTGAAACAAACCATCCTGTCTAGCTCTTCCGGTCACAGGCCGCCAGACCTCATTAAGATTCAGTTCTATTTCGACAAATTGGCACTGTGACAAGTGATCGTTCACTTATTTCCTCACTTTCTGTATAAAAGGATCCTTCCATTATTATGTACGTTTATTGGACCACAACAGCGTATAACGTTCGAAATGGCTTCAGTCGCTGCATTAAGTGTCATTTTTAACTTATTATCTGTGCATTAGATCCTATCTACCTCTCTTTCCCTGAAACCGGAATATAAGGTGTGTGAAATTTTCGATATTTTATGGTTAGATTAACTTGAATTGTATGACCATTGAGCAACATTCACGGGTCTCTAATTGGATTCCGTCCTCATCGGACTGATCGATTTACTCATACGCGGCCGGTTTCTTTCTGCCTCATTTCGCGAATTCGCCTACACATACTCTCTCCTGTTCCAGTCCAACCAACGTATGATATCGAGGTGGATCATTTGAACGTGGTTCGGTAAACTGTTATTTCTTTAAATTCACGCTTAAATTTTTTTTCTTGGTCTTCAACAAAACTAGTTACTGCTTAAGCAATTGACGCATTTTGCGTGGCTGGTATGCGCGATCATTGAGGCCCACAAACCTTGCACTGATTAGTTGAGTGTACAGTATCAAATTAGTCACTCGAATTCTGTCACTTCTTCGACGAAATCATCATCGTTGCTTCATTTCGTCAGTAACTGAAAGTTCAGACAAAATTTCGCATTCGAGCTCTTTTGGGGATCGAAATAAACGCAGGTAGGTTTTCGCTTTATTCTTCTGAAACAAACGAATTAACTCGCACTGACACATCACATCGGAGGCGGTCAGTCTATCCACCTACGAGTCACGTGTTTGTTAGGCTGCAATGCGCAGCCATAGCATGCGCCATAACTAGGACAGAAACCCAACCGTTCAAGGTCAACCCCGGAACTACATTTCACACGACTTTTTTTGGCTACATTCTGGGTAATTCAGTTTGTACCATCGCTTTCGTGTCGGTCGAGTATACAGTACATACGCACCCTCGTGTCCTTGCTCTGCTTTACTCTGATGAGGCCTTTACAATATTGGTTCAGTTGCAAACTATCTACACGGTTGGCAGTGTACCTGCACCGTTGACATCAAAACATTTCAAGCTATCTACGCACACTGACATCAACGTGTATGAGCGAAGCCGTAGGCGAATAAAAACGAATCGATATCCTTGTCACAGAATTTCAACTGTAGATTAGAGCTCTCTTGCCTATATTTTCCCGTATTTCTAACAGTACGACTCAAATGTGTTTCACATCCCGGAATCTGCACTGCCTCCTCGCACCGAACTGGACTCAGAGACTGTCAAGCTACTCGAACGTTTGTCGCTTGTGGAGTTTGGTACTGAGGTATGTGTTTTCTTTCGCCATATTTTATTCTAGTTACTGATGAGTTATTAGTAACCAGGACGGGAAGACAAACAGTTGCTTATCTCATGTTGGGATAATCTGTTTTATCATAGCAACCCATATATCATACCGCCCTAATTCCAAGCGGTTAAACTGTTGACTTTTCTATTTCAACTATAAATATTTTGTTAGTCTTACTTGTAAAGTTTATCACGTGATTGCTGATGACCAATTTCATTGAAATATAATTTACCTCTACCTGAGTCACCAGTGTCATCACTATCGCCGTTCATTTGCAAAGAAATCGACAATTGTTTCATTTGATCGCTCCTATTTTGTTAATATCCGTCTATTTGTCAAATTGTATATTTATCCTAGTTTGAGACTACGCACGAATCAAACTATTCCCATCCCCTTGGTCCGTCATCATTTTCAGACATGTCTTCGTATTTTGGAAGAAGCCATTCGTTTTGCCGATCCGTTACTTACTGATCAAGCGTTTCGTGGGACGACAGATGATGCTGCTTTGTCCTTCAGAAATACCGAACCGATGGTGAGCCTTTGTGAAGAACTTTATCCACAGCATAGTTGTCCACTGGCCGACGACGAACCGATAGGCGAAGACGAAACGAATTCGATCGCCAGAGAATTGTTCCGTTTGGCTCCGGTCACTTGGGAAGGATATGTGGTAGCACCGCCGGGGAATATAGCACTAGAGCCGAAGGGAATTGATCGATCCCCCACAGGTGAAATACCGAAAATGAAATCCCAGCCAGACCGAACTTGAACTTTATTGTAAATAAATGTGTGAAATGCCATTCTTCTTCTCTTCGTCGTTTTAGGTTAGTCACTGTACTTTTCACTACCGCCTGTTTCGTTAGGATCGTCACCAGTACGTCCGCTGAAATTCAACTCATCGAGGCTGACCCATACAAAAACCGATGGTGATGCGCCACCCTAGTGGCAAGACCAGGTTCCATCGGTTATGTGGATTTGCAACCGCGTGTACGATTGGGGAACAACGCCGTAAGATCGGGACTTATCGTGGACAGTTGAGCAGGGTGCAAATAGTTTGGTGTCAAAAAAACCGATCAAAGTAATCGTTTGTCGGAGGCATCAACTGGTCATGTAATAAAAGATTGTGATCACATATTCGATGCCACCTTTTATGTGGTTATGTGAATCAAACGTTAGAACTTCGATATCAACGTCAGATGTGCCCTAGACAAAAAATCACCAAACCCTGTCGGGAAAATCATCTTCCGGTCGCGGCCTTGATTAATTCGGGCTAAAAAGGGATTCCTAAATCGTCCCATGGACATGTGTGCCGTAACGATTGCGAAGGTTCTAAATTTTGTAAAATAACTGCGACAACCTCAGAACCAATAAAAATTCATATAACTGGAGCGAACAAGAATAGAGTAAGACAAATGTTTTATCAGAAGACCAAGGTAAACCGTGGCGGATAGGAAAGTGGAAGAGGCTACGGCTGTCAGCAATAGCTACTACCTTTACCGACTGATTAAGGATACTGGTCCACTGAAGCCGAGCGTGAGCTAGGTAATTAAGGAATCCGACGGAAAAATTATTCACTAGCACGATTGTCGGTTGGTCTGTTGAGCAGAACAGAGTATGCCCACAATTTTGCCAATGCAGCTGGATATCGGCACTCCATCTAAAATGGAGATGATAAGGAAGATACGTTTTCTTAAAAAACACAAGACAGTTAGACCAGATGGATTGCGGTCGTCCTTTTTCAGGAATGTGGCGAAGTGTTAAAAACGGAGTTGACAAAACGCCTGGGCTCAATTTGGACAACGAAAGAGATTGCAAAAGGCTTTCTTCAATTAGTGGTTGCACCGATTTGCAAGAAGGTTAATGGATCTCCATGTGGAAACTGCAGAGGAGTTTGCTTAGTAAACAATGCATCGAGACCGTTTGCGGTCATTATCTTCTGCCGACTATCTATTACCCGCGAAGAATGCATGCGTCAGAATCAAACCGGTTTCCTACACGGACGTGGTTTTATTGATCGAATTATTGGAACATAACCACATATTTCGTCGATCCATGTTTTCTATCTTTGTTGATTTGAAAGTGCCTTTTGAACCGCTCAGTCCATCAGCTGTTTCGTGCTGCCTCTCATTGAACAGTGTCCCAGACTGCAATTTGACTTGATGTGACGGCTTGCGTCCCTCCATAACACAACGAGCCATGTAGGATGGCTTATCTTAAGCCGAAGATCCAATCGACCCTGGAAGGTCAATGGGCAAAGGCCTGATGAAGTAGTCTCCTGGTCCACCAAGTCAGGGTTTGATTTGAGTTAGCAGCTCAGTCGGAAAAACGAGTGAAAGAATAACTGATCCAAGTAAATGGGCTTCCACTCAGCTATACCCCACTGCCTTGCGGTCAGGTTCTTGCCAGAACCAAAGGCTTTGGTTGAGAACCCTAATCGTTTTTCTGCTTAGTGGCTGAACGCCCTGGTAACACCGGTTCACCAATCTCCATGAGTTACGTGCCTACAAATAATTCCATACTGCATCTGTCGTCGCGCAGGATAATCAGGACCGCGCCGCCCATTGCACCGAGCGCAGGTGTGGTGGGTTGTGATAGGTATGCTACTGCTCAGAGTTCCCTCTCTTTCATTCAACCTCTCTCTTCTGTCTCCAACCGAATCTGTTTGCCCCTTCTACCTACCCATAGTGTCGCCACTGATCACATGCTCGACACTCGCAACGGTTCGTTGTCGAGTAGCGTAGTAGGCGGTTTTTAATCAGCTAGCTCACATCTCAAGCTTCATCTGCCTATGAATCTGGGTTCCTTCAATGTGCGCACTTTAATGCAGACTGGCCAAAAGCGTGTTGGACTTTGATGGTGGGCTCACTTTCGATTGATGTCTGCTGCGTGAGTGAAATACGAATTCAGGATTCGAGTAGAGTGATTCAATTAAATGCTCCAAATGTCTCGTCAATATATTTCCTGCACACTTCAGGAGGCGAAACAGGTCAAGTTGTGCGTGTGGGCCAACGCGGTGTAGGGATAGTCTTGAGTGAAAAGGCTGAAGCGGTCCTTTTAGACTGGATCCCAGTCAACAGTTGCTTGTGCACCATGAGACTGCAAGGGTCAGTCGGCGTCCAGAAGGATAGTGGTGTTAAGTGCAATTTATTTGTTATCTCGTTATACGCTCTAACGGACTGCAGCGCTGATACGCAAAAAATAAGTCTTACTACTAACTCGTGTTCGGTTGAACAAAGCCTGTGACATTGTAGTAGTCGTAGGTGATTTTAATACGCCTGTGGCGTTCGCCTGATACTTCCCTTAAGTGGGAAGATCGTGTATGCTGTGCATTTATCTTTCATCTATTACTTCCTTTATTAATGAAATTACAGTGCACATCATTTTTCAGGAAGGGAGCCGCGGTCGAACAAGGTCTGCCAAGTCTGGAAGAATACCGGCAGCGGGAGGATTCGAGACCGCCACCTTCACGCATGAACGCCACGACCTTATCCTTTTGGCCACCACCGGCGAGACATGGGTTACGCGTGTCGTAGATATTCGTCGCTTGGAGGTTTTCGATCACCGATATGTGCTTAGTTTTATTAGGATTGAATGGAATTACCTCCGGTATAATGTAGAGCTGAGGTATCTAATATTAGGCGCCGGTTCTGAGAACACTGTCAACATATGAAGCCTAACAGACTACGCTGGTTGGGTCACGTGTTGTGTATGGCAAACATTCGGCTACCGTACCATACCGTGCTCTATTTTGCGTTCCATCACGGAGTGGAAGAACCGACGCGGAGGTTAGCAGATGACATGGCAGCGTGAAATGAGAAAATGCACACCAAACTTAGGTAAAGTAGGTGTCTCACGTCCTGTTGGTTGGGGTACGAAAGACCCGTCAAATAGCTGGCTGGAGAAGCCGAAGGATGCAGGAGTGAATCGTGAACAGTGATGATCATGTTGTCATTTTTTATCGAATCAGAATTATTGAAAAAGTGCGTTTGTACAGTTCTGTGTTGGCTACTGCGGCATTTTTTTTCTTTCTCATCCTGAGTAGGTCTACTTCCTGTTCCCTTCTGCATGTTTGCTTTGCTTATAGAAAAATGTAACTCTGGGGAAAAGGCAGCGATCATTGAGGCTTGTCTTGCTGTTCAACGCTGGCCGATGACCATACTGAGTCGATCTGATATGTGGCATTGATTCGTTCTTTGAGTTGGGAAATTTGATTGTAAACGTTTCATCGTCAGCCCAGGTGACATCATCAGAGCTATAGTCTTGTGGCGACTGCTGTATTCGGTGCTTAGAGAGGCGCTGTCCAGTCGATTTGTTCACTGTCGTATGCGACTGATGCCTTGCGTGCTGAGCGATCCCTGTTTTCACTAATGTGCACAGATTGATCCTTCGATGAAATTGGCAAGTAAAAGTTGTCTGGGTCTTTGCCTGCTGATCGGTCTTTCTGAAGAATGCCAAGCTTCAAGAAACTTACCCGAATATTTTATTCTGCCATGTGTAAGGACTTTCAAGCTTTCAAAGTTGGATTTCTATTCCTCACGACCGAGATTGTGGAGAATGTGTGGTTTCTTTTTTGCCAATTTGTGCTCACGAATCCTTGTCACAAGATTTCTCCCGTGTCATCCAACTCGAAGCTTTTTACAATTTTTTCCAGTCCATCTGCTGGATGACGATTGTTCCAATTCTATCAACTTTTTATTCTTTGGTCCCCAATAGAATCTTCCATCAGGTTTTTCTGTTGGCCTGTAAGTTGCCTCGATTCCAGGAGGCCTGATCAATCTCGTCATTTCTGCGATGTTCTTGACGCACGACACGACGATTCGCATTCTGGCCTGTTCAGTAATCGTCCCTTGGTATTGCTTTTGATGGGTGCTCCTTTTGATGAAGTTTCGGGTGTAACCGTTGATTTGGAACATTTGAAACTTGTTTTCTTCCTGTTTCCTGCGCTCCTGTTTGTTACAATGCGATCGTGATGTTTTCAGGTTTTTCTTACGGATCTGTACACAGATCGTGTGCCAGTGGAATCCTGGCGAAAGACGAAAACGAGCGAGAAACAGAAAATAAATGGAGTGTTCGGTACACAGCTAGTCCTTCGATTCTCGATCTCGACGTCATCAACTGTAAACCAGGATCTAGGATTCATCTGCGAGCCTGATACTACTCGATTGCAAAAAAGCGAAGAAGAGGAAACGTATCTTGATGCAACGCCTCATTTGGCAATACGGATGGTTGCTGCGAAATACTACAATTTCTGTTCATATGCGCGCTTTTGTGGGATACTAGCATTTCCAACGTACTTATAGTTGTTCTTGTGACGAGAACAATGGGTTTTTATCATGTTCTTTCTCCGTTGTGAACCTGATATCTGCCGAGAATTTGTTTTTCCAGCTGAAATTCCGTTGTTTGGTGATTACGAAAGTGTCATCCACATAGGGTAGTTAGATTTTGGGTTTGATTTATAACAATGATTCTCGCCCGTTTATGCATCACAGCTTCTGCAATGAAGTTGGACATTCCTAGACTCACCGGGTTTCCTTCCACTTATTCATAGAACACATGTTCGAAATTGAGGTGAATTTAAACGCATAACTTTATTGATTCGTATGCAGCCCCCCTGAGAGTGTAGCTCTTGATCCTACTGTCTGTCTTCTGGAAATTTGTCATACCTATCTTGCCTAATCCGGATGTACTAATATGTTCGAGCTTATAGTGAAGAGTCTTATTCACTCGATCTAAAGTCTGGATTCTGCCATGGGTATTCTCTATTTTTAATGCTATTCGACTTTGCCATCGATCGGGCTGTGCAACGTGCAATAGATGGTTAGTCAGGCTGTCAAAGTTCTCACGGACTGCTAAATTACAAACCTCGAATTCGCAATGCTCAGGTAGGACTTAACCACTTTTCAAGTGGCTTGACGAATGCGGATCGGAGAATGGTTTTGAGATCAAAGCCACTAAAACTAATATATTCGTTAGTCATGCAAATCAAGCCTTACAAATGAATGGCCCGACAATGGTAGTTGTCTCAGACTTCAAGTACCAACATCCCACCAAACTGACAGGCCACGGATGATGTCAAGCACCACATGGTCGCAGCCCGAAAGGTATTTCTGCAACTGTGAAACTACGGAATAAGATTAAGTTAAAAAGTAAACGCAGAGTCCTTAAAGCAACGGTCCGATCAGTCTTACTCTGTGCTTGTGAAACTTGACAATTAAGAGCCCAGGCCATCAGACAATCAGGTTTTTGATCACTGATGTCTTGCATCTATTAAAAAGTAAGCTGGCGCAACAGAATCTCCGGCGAAGTGGTTCGAAATCGGTGCCAGATCGACCGTCTGACAGGCGGCACAAAAATCTTCCGAAATAAGTGGTTCGAACATAACCTTCTTAAATCTGACCAAGCTTTAACCAAAATTGCCGAGACCATCTTCCATGCACAGACTGGTGTCACTGACGAAGGCAACTGATAAGCTGGCTGGATCCCATCTCCACAGATGTAAATCAACTTGGCCTTCGTATGCTGTGCGGCACTCGCTAGTAAAAACTGAAATGGATCGATAACTGCAAGGAACTTGCAGCTAACGGCCGAGCATGCACAACTGTCCAGCATTCATGAAGCCGGTAGTATCCAACCGCAATAGAGTAAAAAGTAATTATTAAGATAACGAGAGACATGACATCGAACGGTATCAAGCTTTTATTCAAAACAATTCTTCAGCGAATTTTTCTCAACAACTGTAGAGCGTTGTTGATTGAATGAGCACATACTCCGGCAAGTGTTCAACCATCCCCAAAGGTTTCCAGCCAATATGAACCTGCTTATCCAGAAAAAAAACTGTACCAGGGACAATTCTCCATTAATTGTTTTCGGCGCACCCATGAAGTATAGGATGGTTGATGAGCCAGGTCGACCATAAACAACACTGCCAAATTGTATTTCACAGCTGCATTGACCAGTATCACCTGTTGTCTACAACTATCAACTGGAACAATCTCATGGATCACAACTCCGTATCCCAGCTGGACTTACATGAGCCAATCGATTGGTTGAGGTTCCACACTTATATCATATCATCGACTGACCACCACGATCCATGTCCTAACCATCAGCCGTCTCGAAGAACAGCGTAAAACTAGACAGTCATTCTGCGGGCATGCGCCACCAATATCCCACTCACTTTGGTCTATTCAGTACCTTCTAAAAACTGGCCTGTAGGATTCGATAACTTAGGTTTAACTTCTGAGTTAGTGAAAAAATAGAAAGACAGATGTTCCAACACCGACAGATTTCGCACATCACTCCGCAGTGGCCATATTACGGGGCCACATAACAAAATCGACCTTACTGCTTCCGCGTGCACTCGACTTTTGATCGGTAAACAGATGTCATGCCGACGACACAGATGCCTCAAATTGGTACGTGCCAACTGAATCTTAGTTATGTGCAAAGATATTTTCTCGGATGTACGTTCATCAGGTGGAATTGGATGAATCAAGGAGACAAATCGATCTACTTCACCCACATTAATAATACTAGGTAGTCTCTGTGTTTCTTTTATTTATTATACGGTAGATTCACAATATTTCAGAACGGACCCACCGCCATTGAAAGGTGCGGTTGGGGAAAACCAACGACGGTGACACGAGTCGAGTTCGGAGACTTTTAGTCGAAACATCACGATATCAACCGCTTGGGCACCGTCCACCGATTTTTTTCATGGAAGAATAAGGTTTGGTTTTGAGCCAATCCGGTCCACTAACGACGTTTTATAATTTCACAATGCGACACGCATACTAAGCATAACTGCACTATCGTTCAGACGGTCGAGAAGAATCTACAACTTACTCGGATACTCATTCAGAATTAAAACATGGCCCGCAAATTCGAAGTCAGACGATTTCCCGTTTGAACAAATTGCAGTGTCAATGCTACTATCTCCACCAACATCACCTCAACGACCAAGTTGAAAAAAGAATGAAAGGGGCAATCTTGAACAAAACCACTTCTCGTAGTGAACTCAAGTGAAACTTCGCCATAACCACAAACTCGGCTTCGGTTGTTAGCACACAAACTGGATGAGTGAAATGAATTTCCCTGGCAAAACATTCAATGAGACAGCGGCAAAGAATTGCACTATCGATTGAGTCAAACGCCACTTTCAGCTCAAGGAAGACAGAAACCGTGGGTCTACGAAACGTGTGACTGTGTTGTAAAATTTGTCACTGAGTGAAGATTTCGCCAATATAATTCCGTAAGAGCCGGAAAGTGGTTTGGTTCTCACCTATGTGCCTTTCGCGAGTAGTAGATAATGGACGGAGGATAATATCTACGAGCACCTTGGGTGTGATTCTTATTAAATTAATTCCCCTGAGATTTTTGCAACGGGACCTATCAACTCTCTTGTAAATGGATATAATCACCGATTTACACGACTCCCTAATAATCGGTTACGTTGTCCAGATCGACCCAAGGAGTCTTCCTAACTCCGATGTGAACGCTTCGTCGCCGTACTTCGTCCTTTGTAATAAAACCTATCTACTTGCTTACACCTTAGATCATAGATGAGGTCAACAGTTATTTGTGATATGCATTGTATAAAGGTGCGGCAATAACGCCTTTGACAAAGCGTGAAGTGGTGATTCGGGCTTTTCGAATGATAATTGTCGTTCGAAATGAGACACTGCCTCTCGTCTCATGCTGCTTGTCGGCTGCACTTGGCTGTGACAGGAAAATCTATCTGCCCCCGTTCGATATCTCCAAAGCCTTCGACTGCGTTTGGCTCCGAGGTCTGCTGTCAAAATACACATTTGGGCTCCTCAGCCACCGAATCGTGAATAGGCCATCCATCTGTATCAAATTTAATAAGGCCCTGTCTCACACAAATGCTGAAGTCCTTCAACGTTCAGTGGTAGTGCTCACCTTTCTATTTGTTGGTAATCTGTTTACTTCCAACCCAACCCCACTTCTCTCCCCATGCATACTCGTTCCCGAGTGAACATCAGCATCGTAGTGACCCTGGTACAGTTATTGCGTTATGGGACTCTAACCCAGGGGCCCATTCATCGAGACTTCCATAGTATGTAGCGCCTAATGCTTCTAATTTCTTTGAAAATTCCTAAACTCTCATATATGGGAATACATGTTTCTCAAAAGTTGCTATTAAAGGCAATGATGAACCAATATTTTCATTACCGTCAATGTCCTTTCCCAAACACCCTCTTTACATCTAACCTTCGCATTAATCAAACGCTGTCCCATAGGCCCTATTTTCCTTGTTCGTTCATCCAAAATCCCCGTTGTGCTGCCTCTTCTCTTCGTGTCCCACCTTGCTTCTGGTGTTGCGCGAAAATCCGGTTTTCTATTTCTCACCAAACAACTTCCTACGAACTAATCTGTTGTGCAAAGCTCAAATTCGCCCTGCACCTGCCTTCTAGTTTTTTACGGATTTGGCAGGAGAGGTTTCTCTGTCTGCGCTCCCGTTTCCTAATTTAGCCATCCGGCCGATTAGAAACCCTCTGTCAACGACCAAACTGCGGTCATCAGCATATCTGCGAATAGTTGCTTCAGCATCCCATCTCGACTGTTATCGTTTTTTATCTTCCCGCTCTTTTGAGCTTGCTTCAGAAATTATCTTTCCTGTAACTGGTTATCCTCACAGGTTCCCCGATACAAAGTGTTCTGCTCCGTTTGCCTTCCCCTTTCCTCTGAATCCCTAAATTGCGCAACACTCTCTCACTGTCCTTCCACTCACTTGTAATCTTCACTGACGCGAAAATTCATCTTCCTTTCCTTTGGCAGTATATCTCATAATTACGGAGTTTACCATTCATGCTACAATGCACTTTAGGTTTAATAAAAAAAATCTCCTTTGCCGAAGAGAAAAATCCCGTGATAATTAGTCATGTATTTGTTTTCAACCTGAAGCCTACTAGTATTTGGCAATACTCACTACTCCACGTTCACAATATCTGGCGCCTGTCACCTCAGCAATCAGGGATTCGAGTTCTACATCTGCCGGAACTCTCTCTCGTTCGGCTCGTTACCGCTCATGTAGTAGTACGTTATTCGAAATTCGAATTCATGGTTCCCCGGTTCTTCCAATATTGCGGGACCTTAAGGTTATAAGTTGTGCTACTTCTACAGCACCCACTTCATATGTAATAAAACAAAAAACATCTGCAGAATGCACCCTGATGCAGGCATCGTGAATGGCGCATAACGCAACGTGAAGTAGTCTAAGTAAACCACAAAAGCTCCTCCTATAGATGCTGACCATCTCAGGATAAGCGACGATGGTTTTCTTGGCAACGGAGTGGTTATATTTCCGCCTGGTGACTGCGCTGAACGGCTACAACTAATTAGACTAACTAAAGCCATAAATTCCAACAAACGTTACGATGGAAAACATCCCGGCCAATTGGAAAATGCGTTTGAACGAAACAACTTCTATTTACAAATTTTTCAGTTGGCATTCCAAAGATAACCGTTACTGGGGTGTTGAAATTAGTCACCCCTGATAAAGAGGGCTTTACAGACCAAGATACGCGAAATTCAGGTGTCAGAAGTCAAACCTGCAAAAAAGAAAATCACGAACCTCCGAACATGATACGCACCAATCCGTTGACGGACAGCCTGTTTGCGTTTCTCTTGCTCCGTCAACTGATGCGAAGCCTCGGACGTTGGCTTTGTTTCATCTGTTTTCGTGGTCTCACCGGCTTTCCGTGAATCAATGTATCGCTTGAGTTCGATAATATCCTGTAAACCATAATCGATTCGGGTTAACGGACGTCGTTGCATTACAACAGTCCGTTTGCCTGTCAAAAGTGAAGATACGACGCAATGAGTAGGAATGTAATGCCAATTTCGGATGTTACTGAAATGTTTCGTAAAAGATATCAGCACAGTTCGGTTTTGTAGATTCTAATCCGCTTGATTTCCCTGTTCGTACAAGAAAAGAATATCTATTCAGGAAGACGATTTACAAAGAATTGCATGTGATTTTCGAATCTGATTCCAATAATACTAAATTCGGAAAAAAGATAAATGGGCAAAAAGCAACAGGATAGGAGAAAAGCCTAAACTGCCAATGAAAAAAGTCAAGTCCACTAAATATGTTGAACGTCGTAGTAGTCTAATCCAACCCACCATCATCATCATGGTTCAGCGTTAAACAGCAAGTCAAGCCTCACTGACCGCTGCCGTTCCCCAGAGTTACACGCTTCTACAAAAAGAGTGAATATCCAAGGGGAACAGGGAGTGGACCTACACAGGCAGGAAAAGATAAGATGCTGCTGCAACCAACACACGAAACATAGTCTAACCGTACAAACGCACGTGTTTTCAATCATTCTGATTCGATAGAAAATGACAACACGATCGCCACAGCCTTAAGTGTCTCCAGCCAGCAAGTCGACGAGTCTTTCGGACCCCAACCAACCTACTTTACCTATGTTCGCTGTACATTTGCTCATCCCGCGTTGCCACGTCATCTGTTGGCCTCCACATGGCTTCTTCCATTCCCCAGGAAGAACACAAAATAGGGCACGACAGGGTATGGTAGGCGAGTGTTCGTCATACGCAACTCGTGACCCAACCAGCGTAGTCTACTAAGTTTCATACGTTGAAACAAGCTTTTCTCAAAAGTGCCACCCAATACCAGATTCCTAACCTCAATATTACTCACCCGGTCACTCCATCCAATCCTAGCCATACTACGTAAACACCGGATGTCGAAAACCTCCAACCGACGAACATCGCCCACACGCATACTCCACGTCTCGCAACCGTACAACAGAACTGAAGGCACTGTAGCACAGTACACACGACCTTTCAACTTCAGTGAAATATCAGGTTGACGCCACAAGTGCTCCAGTACAGCGTAAGCTGCCCGAGCCTTGGTTATACGCATACTTACCTCCAATCCCGAGCTACCATCGTTGGACACGCAGCTACCAAGGTAGGTGAAACGGTCCACAGTCGTTAGTTCCTCTCCATCCAGTATCAAGTTCGGCGCTGCTGTCGTCCAGACCTGCAACAGTACTCTGCACTTCGAAGGTGCAAAGCACATGCCAAACTGAGCGACCGATCTCGACAGTCTATCTAGTGCACATTGAGCATGGTCCGCAGACTCGAACAGACACACGACGTCGTCTGCGTAATCTAGGTCGAATAGCTTCCCTCCGCTTCTCAGTTGCACTCCTACATCCCAAAGACCTCCTAAAGCATCTTCCATCACCTCGTCCTTGACAAAGTTGAACAAGAATGGAGAGATGGGACACCCTTGTCGAACGCCACTAGTCGTTTCGAAAGAACTTTACAGTTCATCGTATACCCTGACGCGACCATAGGTATGCGAGTACAATGCTCGCAACAGGTTCACAAACTTCGCTGGGATTCCACTCCGGTGGGGAGCACGGGATAGTGCTGTCCGATCGAAGGAATCGAGAGCATCTTTCAAGTCTACAAAGACTATGATCGTAGGGCGGTGGTGCGTGTGGCGCGTTTCAAGTATCTGTCGGAGTGAATATCTGGTAGATGCAACTTCGACCTGGCCGAAAACTGGCCTGTTGTTCGCAGATATTACTCTCGCGAATCGGCGTCAAACGGCACAGCATTATCGAAGCTAACACCTTAGTAACTATCGGAATTAAACTAATGTCATGATGATTGCTATAATCACTGACTGTGTTCTTCTTGAAGATGGTTACAATCGGTGACTCACCCGCGATAACGGAATATGCTCCTCGTTCGAAATATCACGAAGCAAGGAGGTAAGTGATTTCATCAGCACTTCTCCACCCAATTTGAAAAGAACTGGGGGAAGGTCGTCGGGACCGGCTGCTTTTCCTCTTTTCGGAAGTCAAATATTCGACTGCACTTCCACTTCCGTTGGGGGATCAAGTGACACCTCCCAAGGATTCACAGCTCCAGACGTCGGACTGAATACGTTAGCGTGTGGCCAGCTAAACTGATCCTTGAAGTGCTCAGCTCAGTGGTCCAGTCTTTCCTGTCTACCATGGGTGAGCTCTCCATTTTTATCGCACACGACTTCAAT
>LUCM01003915.1:109092-129144 GCA_008360955.1 Fasciolopsis buskii
TTTTGAATTCACGCACTGATCCCACCTCGACCACTTCCTCCGGTAGCTTGTTCTAACCATTCACCACTCGTACGGCAACCGATTTGCTTGCTTGCTTGTTCTCGTACGATCGTTTTCCCGCTCCCTCCTAGTGTATCGTTCCCCCTTATCTGGAAAAGGGCTCCCGGCTAACCCATACCTCGGATAGACCCCTGATGATGTTGCAGACCTATATTAAGTCACCTCTTTCCCTACGTCCTTCCAAGGAGTACAAGCCAAGCGCCCTCGAGTTCTGCACATTGCAAATGTGCCTCAAATGTCCAAACCGCCGTGTAAACCACGCTGAACCTGTTCCAACATTTTGCTACCTCTTACCACATACGGTCTCCCTGCCTGGGCGCAATGCTCTAAGTGCGGCCGAACAAGTGCTTTGAACAGGGGCGGAAGAACATTAGACCTCCCTTATCCTACAATCCTCTTTATTTGCCGCAGTTCACACCATGCCTTCTTGGGTGCCTTCTGACATTGCAGAATAGATTTGCAGTCCGGGCTCACGACTATCCTGAGGTATCTTGCTTGCTCAGCTTGCTTCATCGCGACCTGATTCTCAGGTGGACTAATATGGCCAGGGGAATATGCTTCCCTTTCCATGAGGAGCTGGCACTTGCTCAAGTTCAACGGAAGATCCCAGCTCACCGACCACTGGTAAACTTCATCCAGATCCCTCTGGATAGCCTCACTGGGTGCTGCGCCCAATAGTTGGGTTTGAACATGGTGGGATTAAATCAAATGAACCGCGAAGCGTCAATTGCTTCCTGATTTCATTCACTAACCTGCAGCAGAAAAACGATGGAACTCATCGTGCTCCTTTTATTCCGTAGATAAAGACGAGTGCAGAAACGACGAAGAGAAATGTGTAACCACTCGACGAATCAAGCTTATCATATAATGGTTGGTCTGAGTGGCGTATATCATCAAGGTGTAACCGGAATAGCGATTTCTATCGCATCCCCTACCATAAAGTCCCGAGCTAAATATGCATCGCTGAACAGAAAATGGCTCATTGTTGAACTCGGTGAGACAAGCCAGGATTTGTTCCCGTCGGACAGAATTTTTGGGACAATAGGAGATTGGCTAATATTACAAGTGTCATTTCAGTTAGCCCAAACGTAACGGAAAAGAGATTTTCGCACCTCCAAATTATCACAGTTTAGTGATAGAGTGATTCACTTCTTTTCTTCATCATCAGATAGGAAACCGGTGCTCGGAAATTCTTCTTCCACTTTGCCTCTGAAAAAACCGGCAATTTAATCATTAATCTGAACCCGACATTGGGCTACGCACAGTGCTAATCAAAGCTTGATTCTAGCAGAACGTGGTCTCACCGTGTATCACCGCGTGCAACGGCAAATTTGCATCACACTATTTGGTAAAATGAAATCCAATCCACACGTGGGTGGAATTCCTCTAAGTAAGTTGCAAACGAAACAATAAGGACCATCAGAAGGAACATACTTACAAACCCAGATGCCACTTTTTGTAACTCGTGGGATAACTCAATCCGCTATGTCCATCAACCGTCGATTCCATCTTCGCTTAGAGTCACGTTACATCATTTGTGCGTCAGGTAGGCCGAGTAAGTGTGCACATTCTGCTTTTATTCTAGCCTAATGCGTACTTAATTATATTCACTGATTCGAAAAAGTCGTAGCCCGTAATTTCGGTAGAAGTTATTCTTTTACTGGGCAAGAAAGACAACAATCCAGAGAGGATCACGTCGAGAAGAGATAAACAAGCATCTTTGAAGACGAGGTTAAATGGAATACCTATTGAGGATACAATGCCCGAGTCTACAATTCTTCTAGCTGATTTCGACGTAAAGAATAACTGTTACGAATATTAATTTTACACTTCCACTTGCATTCACAAAACATTCGCAGTATTTTAGAAGGTTGCAGCGAAAAGAAGACATGGATTTTCCAAACCGTTGGATACGTCGCTGACACGTTAGGAAAATCAGTTTCCCTAAGATAAGATAAGATAAGATATTTGAATCGAGATAATGCTCAATCACTGCTGAGAACGTCTTCGAGGATGAGTCAGGAGTGAACCTACCTAGGATGGGCTTGAGGCGATTCCCCTTGAGTACAGCTATTCCAGCTAGCGTTAAACGCGCGTCAAACTTGGCTGCCTGTGACAGGCCTTCTGACACGATCAAACCCAGATCCTTATAACGCGTAGTTTCCTTTCGTATATCTCACCATCATCGGTACCCATTGATTTGCTGTTCCTCTCTTTTGCCTTTATTGCCGCGGATGCCGTCGACGACGGACCACGGGTGCAAACATTCAGGGTCTGCCTGTGGTGTCTGCTCATCCAGCGTAGTTCGTGCTTTTTGGCAGATCTCCGCATCATCTGCTTACCGTAATAATCTGAAGTCTACCTGAAGAGAAAGGCTAATCATGAAAATGGTGAAGAGTTTTCAGTCCGAACCCCTGTGTCGCCCTGCTTGTGGCGTCAGATCTATCGTAATGAGAACCATTCACCCAGACCTAGAACATTCAATTGCGCAAGTAGTGCGATATTCCGGTAATAAAGGTTCCATTGAGCCGGATTTCTTGTAGCCTTCCCAATATTTGGAGATGTCTCGCCCATTCGGATGCCCCAGAGGAGTCCAGTAAAATTACATTCAAATGAACTCTCTATTACCTGCCTCAATGTGTCATTTCCTAGCCTCACTGAGGTTTATCTGGCACAACCCTTGTCCTCTAAACCCCCGCTATGAGTCCCGCAGGTGTTCGTCCCCAAGGAAGCTACGCAGGAGAGCATCGATCAGGTTTTCCGTGATATTTGAGACTACTAATAGCAATGCAGCTGTGGGACAGTGTTGAGTTTCGGGCCGATTGTCAGACTTGAAATTCGGGGAGACAACATATTCCAGTTTTTGGGGAATCGGCCCAATCTCATGGAATGGTTAGATGGCTCACAGTTTTAATGAGACACCTTTTCTGCGCACTGTTCTAGCATTTTAGGCGAGGTCTCGTCGCGACCCTGGGCGAACTGTCCGAGATGTTCCTGGGATCTGACCGTATCGATTTTAGGAATTACCTCCGGTGGCTTGCAATGTCCTTCCGGCCTTGAGAATTACGCAGGGTTTTCATGTAAATGTAATAATCATGATCCTGTCGATTTTGTGGCATCTGACAATGGCCCCATGCAGCTCTGTTTTTCCTGAGGTTCTTTAGTGCAGAAATGCGCAGGTTAGTCTTGGGTTTTATTGTTCTCACAGGTGCACAGCTTTGGACAGAATTTATTTCATTCCTGTTCAGTGCTGATTGATGCATGTTTCAGGGAATATGAATTGGGAAGCTTCTTATTCCTGGGAAACGGTATTACTGAGGTTCCAGCAGGTGGTTCCCTCCGTTTGCGCTAGTACTTCAACCTTGCGTCCTCGCAGTCTCCCAGATCCAAGGCTGCCAACACTTTAATTTGGTAGATAATGTGTGACTGGTAGTAAAGTAAGCAATCCAGTGGTGAGACGTGGGGGACATGAGATGGGCTACGCCACATGTTCATGCCAACCCAGTTTGAGCACCGCATTAAAGAATGCCCAAGGGGCCAATCCTGATCCTGCAGGGCATACCAGGCGATGGAAATGTAAGTCGGTCAGGTTGAAATTGCCCATGAATTGTAGAAGCCGGTGATTTAACGTGCCCGCTTGTCCAACTGCCGCCAGCATTTGAGTGTTCTTTGTATTCGGATAGGTTGCGGGCTTGTACATCACTTCCACAAGGCATTTTGTTTTCTAGTCATGTGTTTTCACAAAAACCTTCTAGAACTTCATCAAGGATTAGGTAAGTGCGGCCAGTGGCCTTCGAATTACTGCTGGTGTACAGTGCACACTTTTCTCCTGTTCCCTCCCTCGATACGGTTCCCAAATTGTCCATTCCCTGAGTGCATTGCTCTGATTCATACCTACCTAGGTGATCGCGGGTCACCTTACCACTGCTCATCGACGCTTTACACTGGGCTTCCAGGTTTTGGGGCTAAAGCAGTTCGCGGCGTAAGCGCTTGCTGTTGGGTTAGACGCAGCCGCGTGCTTCCGCTACCAGTCTTTCTTCCCGTGTGCATTACGTTTGCTCTGAATGAACTGTTGGGTGGTCCGTCAGCGGGGGTTAGCCAGAGGTTTGTGCATTTTCAAGCTCTCAACTACCTGAAAATCTAGCGCTTATCCGTCCAGACCTCCACCTAAATTTCACCTTTTACATTTTACTTCCTTTATTAATAATAATGGGTATATTTCTCAAAATTCGAAAGTCACGCGCAAGGCAAGATCAAATTGATACACAGATGGCGCAATGGAAACCGTAAAACAAAAATGCAGTCGTGAACATGCAGCGTCCCTGCCCCCATGAAGGTAACTTGCAATAAGATGGGCTAATCACGCGTTTTTGGGCTTTAAATCAGAGCTAGGTAATCCATTGCCGAAACTTTCTGGGGCTGACTATGAATCGCGCACTGAGAGTCAATTCATGTTTAAATGCATCAAAGGTGTGCATCGCCGGCGCATAATTTGGCTGGGAATAAATGGTGGGTGTTGTCAAGTGGCCGTGTTCATCAACAATCAGGATGGTAAAATGGTAAACATGAAGATCAATATGAATGTAAAAGCGGGATGGAGAAGAGTCGAAATCACACTGGATATCATATGAGGTGGATGGAGAATGGTAATCAACAACATTCAATAGTCAAAATAATGCTCAAATTGAAACGGCAGGCAACCTTGAACGTTGCATCAGAAAATTTAAGGGACAAAAATATATGAAGAATTGTGGACAGAGACAATGGAAATTATAAAAATGATCACTGGACTTATGCGACCGGGAGCGGATTGTGATGTGTGGCGGGAAGCAAACGGGTACGTGTAAGATTTACAATCAATCCTTAAATACACTTGCCATGAATGACCTGTGTTGTCCTTGTTTGATATTGGAGGTCATGGTGTTCTGTGGCGGTACGGGTTTGGAGATTGGGGGCTGCGCGACATTTCAGTAGTGATAGTAACTGTTTGGACAATCGTGATGGTCCATCTGAGATGAGGCACCCGGGGCGGTCATTCACGTGGCTTGGCTTGTCTCAGGGTCGCGCGGCCAGGTACCGGAGCGTCAGATCAAAATGACAGCTTCCTAACGGGGATAGACAACCAGCGCGAAGGATGGAGTGGAGCTTTCGGCGATAGTTTGCGTTGCATCTGTGGTCATTGGCGAGCCTGGATAAAAACCGGGGAGAGAGGGCTGTCTGGAATGTCTTCCAGCTGGTGTTAAGGTGAGTAAACAAAAATGGGAACAGTGATAACAGTCAGTTTCTCACGAAGATTACAGGGAGCGGACAGCTGTCATGAAACATGCGGGGGATGGTTTCCGTTGACGGGAGGTGTGCGACAAACACCGGCTGCTTTCTCCCTATAGAGTATGTGGCTCAGTCAGTCCTGTGCTTTATGGTCGTTATTTGAAACACATTCCTATTCATCTTCCGACATCTTCGCAGATGCAGATAGGACGGCCAGAGCAATGGTTAGGGAATAAAATCACTATTTTTTGTTTGTGGAACTCTTCTGGTCTATAGGCCCAGTGTACATGCTACAGGGAGTCACTTATAACTGATCATGTGATCTACCGCCGATGTTTACTACTTCCAGCTGCCAGGAAATAACATAACTGAATGGGTCGCGGATGGCATTGTGGGCTGGATGCTAGGACAGGATTTGTCACGAGGAGTCATGGAAAGAAGAGAAGGAAGAAGCATGAGAACATCAGGATCAGTGATTTGTGTTTGAACAGGACAATAGCAACTTGTACCACATAGCAGTTTCAGTAAGCTTGCATCAATAATCAAGAAAGAAGAATGAAACAAAAATATACATCAATTTTCAGGAAAAGGGCCGCGGCCACCGGAGAGCTGCCAATTGGGGAGGTTGGCCAGCGGTGGGAGGATTCGAACCCGCGATCGTCATGTCCAAACGCCAGGACCTTCTCCGTTTGGCCATTGCCGGCCAAACTTGCTCAGTTTTCACAGGAAAAATTTTACCTCGGGCTATTTGGGTGCCCATGATTTTTTGACGTCATGCAATCCGTTTGGGCATCTACCTCTTCCAAGTGCGGTTCACTAGTTGTTGTCCCAAGAAACAGACTACAGATTACCTCATCTCATCCCGTCGGTAAAAGATGCCCCGAGTCGTATTCATTTGCAATTCAAATAAGAAGTGCGGAAGGCACAACCAAAACCTTATTAACATATTTCCCCTCCTATTGCCTTACCTCGGAACATCTCATCAGAGTTTCGACAGAAAGCCTGCTTGAAAGAAACTGTGGTTACAAAATCCCCAGGCAGTGGGCTTGCATACTTATGACCCTGTAACTAAAGAATTGCGACCTAACGGGCAACACAAGTCGTCTCCTTGCAGACCTCTTCTGAAGCCGATGTGTGAAAAAGTCTATTTCTTGCTGGAAAACCCGTTTGTACCAAGATCTTGCAACCTTGAAAGTCAACTCCCCTCGGTGTCTATTTCTGTCCACAGGGAGGCGATCGGAGTCTCAGAACCGTCGATCGTGTGACGTTTCACGATGCCCCTGAACTTTCTCGCGGCTGATCGGTGCAATTTCCCGAGGCAAACATCATCCTTTTTGAGTAATGAAGACCAAGCTCGCACATAATGTCCTGGAGGGGGACTCACTTTGAAGTTTTGCAGGGTACGATCACCTCCGACTTGCAGCAGGGCAAAATTGATTTCAATCTGGGTAGTTTGCCTCTAACATTTTCAGATGTCGCGGCATACCGGTACTTTCATTTGAAGCCTGACATGAAGATTAACTCTGGGCAGTTCACTTCGCTGTTGGCGTTCACCGTAAACAGTCCAAGGTGGTGTGATACGTTGAGTCTTTGATAATGCGGGATAAAATAATGAATTCTGCTTTCTTTTGGGGGCAAGTCCCACTCGTCAGCTCAATCTGGAACAAATCCTTTATCTTTTCTGGGGTCCCCTCTGCCGACAGATTCCGTTACCTAGACATCATCAGCAAAGAAAAAGCCGGGCAATTTTAGGGATGAGGCCGGATCACTTATGAATAGCAGGAATAACAGTGACCCTAATGCCGACCCTTTCAGACCCTGCTTTTGGCCTCAAGCTTGGAGGAGCATCAATCCCATATTCTGAAGTAAAAACCCTCCCGGAAGCAGGGGCGCATGTCAGTGCCATATCTTCTCTCGGAAAAAATGATCCATATCTGGTTACGGGTAGGTAACGATTCGCTGGATCAGACGCCTTGCTGAACTCAAGAAAACACTTCAACCTACTAACCTTCTTCCAGTCTCCGAATGACTTCATCCAAGGGGCACACACAAGTGGCCATTGATTCAATTTATATTTTTCGTGAAGACGTGCTATTCTGGGTAGTTCGCTGAGTGCTCATCTAAGTATTGGGAGATATGGGCCCGGATTAACTTCTCGATCGCCCCGCGCAGAATGCTGGCGGGTCTGACTGGCCTGATGTTTTCCGTAACAAAGCTGAGGCCCTTCGCCTTGGTCTATACTAGTCTGGGAATGTTTGCCTGCCGGGCCTTCGATGATGCTAGCTGACCACCTGATGTTGGCTGGGTGTGTAACCTCTGTCCATGATCACCTGTTTTTATTCGACCCTTCCATTTGCTTACTTATATCTTCCCTTGTTGTAAATGTTTCCGATGAACTGCAATGAAGTACCTGACGGATTTGGGGTCAGCACAGCCAGGCTCGTGGGTGTTATCGAAGAACTTAGCCAGTGCATTTGCCTTGCCCCCTTTTCTCCAGTCCTTAACGGTCCACCACAATCCTGATTGGGTATTTTAACTGCATGTATGTGTGCATTTTTTCGGTTTCCGCTTAGCACACTGAGCAACTTTATGGTCATACTTGCCACCGTTCCTGTGCTTTTCCTGTGCTTTTCTTATTGGATCCAGTTATGCCGGTTCCGCCCATTATTAATTGGCCGCTAACATTGAGTTCCCTTCCTTATCACCTCCGCGATAGCTGCCCTCCATCAAGATGCTTTACTGTGCCCTTCCTGCATCTCAAAGACTCGACTCCAACCTGTAGGGTTTGTTGAGATTCACTGGATGTCGTACATTTTCCTTCAATTCGGCTATATCTGACGTATCGTAGTTTGGCTAGTTGGCTTAGGCCCGGAGCTTAGCCTAGTCCATATTATTGAACTTGCTTACTAAATTTAGGCAATCCTTGGTTAACGCAAGCACAGAGCGATTTTCACTGTTTCCTAACCAATCTTCCTCAGGTTGGCCAGGCACTGGATTTCCGCAGCATCAGCAGCCTGACCTGAGGTTGCAGGGTAAGTAAGTGACGGCTTGTGACTAAGTCTGTACCTAGTATCAGCTCCACCATGATGAAGCAGTACTTCGCGTGCAACGTTCGGAGGAAGCCCTATTCCGCCACACTGAATGCGCTCATTTCAAAGGCCCAATCTGTGCATAGAAGGTTAAAATCTCCAGGGTGAAGGCATTGCTTGCCCTCGTAACTAGTCTTGCCGAGCGTTTAGGAGCAATTCATTCTCCTCATAGTCAGTACCCAGGGCCCTGTAAGCTAAAGCCACTTTGACCAGCCTACACGGAATTGTTGGTGTGATTGCACAGACGTTGATATTCTGAGTGCATGGTTCGACTTGGAGTGCCACGTGGCGAATCCCCTTTCGTCTCCTTGAAATTACTTGCTTCTTCCCTGGTGATGTATGCTCAAGCTCTGTCACCGTTCTCGGTTCTGGATCCGCTTTTATCGGTCACGTTTCAGCAATGGCCAACATGGAAGCGTTATGCTCAGGAGCAGCAAGCTCATAACACGTTTCTATTGCTGCATATGTTGCCGCGGAGCACTGTCAACCTGTGTTCTTGGCCCTACCCCTTATTTATGCCCACTGCGACAGGGTCACCATGCGCACCACCCAAGGAGTTACCACGTTTTTGCTGAGACGACTGGTGTTGGGGGGGCATGGCAAACAAGGCCCATAGACCCTTGGTTTTCCCTTACTTTTAAATCATTCAAAACAACACTTATGTAAATAACCTAAAAAAGATTGCAGAACGTTTCGGTAAATCCGTTGCATCTGCTCTGGTAAACAACAACCACCCCTCTACCCCATGCCAATCTTGCTTGACTAAAGAGTCCCACTTGACAGTTGCATTTCCTCCAAAAGACTTAGACCAGCCTTTGGTAAAACCAAACTGGCTACCCCTCCGGATCTGCTTCATTACCCCAGGCTGTCTTGGCATTAGGTGGGAGGGATATCCCAATTTTGTTAGTAAACATCTTCAACTTGTCCATTCAGTGCCACACCTTCCCGTCACAATGGAGAACCTCTGTGATTATACCCGCTCACAAAAAGGGCACACGCCATGAATCTGCAAACTACTACCCAATAAACCACATCCCTATAGTTTCCAGGATCATGGAGCGCCTGATTAAGAATAGTCTTACAGCCTACCTTCTGGAACATAAACTTATTAACCGTGGACAGCATGGCTTTCGTTCATGAGAAATCCTGAACTGCTTGCATGAGTGACTGCCTGAGCGCCACCACTGAGGCCCTGAGCACTGGAAGGTCAGTTATAGTAATCTTTTTAGACATGACGGGAGCCTTCCATAGGGTGCCCCACCCTAGGTTGCAAAATAAAATGGCACTCTGCGGTATTGTTGATCCAATTTTGTTGTGGATTTAATCTCATTTATCATTTAGAAGCCAGATAATTCAAGTAAATGTTTTCTAATCTGAACCTAGATTAGTGTCCAGCAGTGTGATCCAAGGCAGCGTTACGGGCACCCTGCTCTTCATGTTGTGACTCAACAATCTCTTTGGTGTTGTTCAAAACGGTACCCGGTTTCTCTTCGCAGACGATATCAAAATTTTGTAAACCTATCTCCCTCAAGCTTTAAAGCCCACCATAATTAATATATGGCAGGACTGAGTGTCACTCAACTCCTGGGCAAGCGACTGCATGATGAAATTCCCCGGCCGAAAGAGCAGCATCATGGGGTACAAATGCGTTATACTCCCAAAAGAATTCAAGCTTTGAATCCACACCATCCCCGTCGACTGCTGAGTTCGCGACCTGGGCCTAAATTATTCCTGCACCTTAAACTTCTCGGAACATGCTCTCGCACAGTGGCGAAAACAAGTAAATTAGTGGGGATGTTACACCGAACTCTGAAGTTGAACGAGAGCAAACTATATCTCTTAGGACCCACTTCAGACCCATTTTGGAGTGTTGCTCTCTAGTCTGCTCTAGCATGAGGCAATGCGACAGAGTGGCTATTTAAAACGTCCAGCGTGCATTTACCAAGCAGTCGATCGGCTACTTTACTAGCCTTATTTAAATGGAGCGCTGTGAGTCGCTGAAATTAGATTCCTTGTGGCTCCCACGCATAAGAGTAAACCTGGTACTCTTTAGCAATTTTATCACATGTGGCAGCTGCGTCTCTGCACCCCGCGTTAGAAACCCACTCTCATACTCTCTCTCTGAAATGCGGATTCCATTACAAATCTCCCGGTTCAAAAGACTGCCGTTAGAACCAAATTCTTGATTGTCAGATTTTCCTCATTATCAAAAAAACTTTCTCAACAGTTGCACATTTCACCACCATTATCTGTTGCATTTGAAAACGAAATATGTAGAGTAGTTACTGTGCCCTCGTTCATTAATCTACACAACCCGTACTCACTTGAGGATCGAGTGTATGAAACTGGATTAGGCTTCTAAAAAACGCATTGATTTCACCGTTTCGTTCATTGCGGAAATGAAATTAACTCTCCTCACTCATATCACCACAGGAAAGACCGGATTTACGACGACATCTAGATATCCGTTTCTTGTTCTTCGTCAATATCTCCCTGTCTATTTTAGACACTTTCGAATTACTATCTCTTTCAATGCCATAGTATTAATTCCTGTTTTTCAGGTTTTCCCCATCGCATTTATTCCACTTAGACATTATTTCGTGTCATTTCTATAAAAAAATCATAGAATACTACGTCGTCTCTCTCCCTCCTAACTTCAAACTGAAATCCGACATTAGCGCATGCCACTTATCTACATGCAGTTCCACATAGGATGCACCTTACCGTCTGTCTGCCTGTAAAAAGGATACCTGTCGCTCAATAACCTGGCTTTGAATCCATAATCCTTATGGTTCTAATTGTTTATAGGGTTGCTCACCCTCAACTCATTCCCATCAGCTCCCCTAACGATTTCCAGCACCGTCGCCAAAACGGTGTCGCAACCCTAAGCGGCCACCTTCTTCGAATATAAACGTTCAATATCATCCTCACTCCATACTTTCCATCATCCCCTCCCATCAAGCAAAATACCTCGGGTCATTGAAATCGCTTGTTTCTGGCTAACCCAAAAGCTTTCCTCCAGAAGAAGCTGGGTCAACATCTTGGATTCTTTCTTTCTCAATCTTCATCGGTATTTCTCTGACCACTTTGGACACTTCGGACCTCATACTATCTCCCTGCCATAGAGTTATACGTGGTTTCATTTTTTTGTTTCCACCTAACTTACGCGCTGGTCCCAACCATTTATTGTGTTTGAAAGGCATGGTCTCCCAGAGTGGAATATAACCCATCATTTCTACGTTGTGAATTCAGTCAACCCCCAGTGCATCTGTCTTTTCTAGCTCGTTCATTACTTATATCAACAGCAGTTGTTCGCTGTCAATCCCACTGATTACCGCTTCGTTTCCCTTTACCCATATCTTAGACGCTGCCCACACTAGATCAGCCTGTCCATCTGTTCATACACGCTCCAAAAATTGAGACCCCGGATTGCTCACATAAACAACCACCCTTATATCTTGAGTTGCACTATGCGTTCTAGTTACTTCCATTTTTGAACAGCCCCTAAGATTAATCGCCTCTTAATCCGTAGCTGGCAGGTAGGCTGGACCGCCCCTCGTTTTTTCTCTTCCAGGCCCTACAGTTCTGCTTGGATGAAAACACTTACCCTATGCTCTGACTACTGCAATTTCGGCTGGCCTGCGATTAACCACTCCTGGACAAACGATGTCTCGCTTCTCCTACTTACACCACGTTTGCACTTCTTTCTTCAACTCCCGCGTACACTGGCGAGTGGTCATATCCATCGCCGTGGCCGGCGCACATCGGTCGGGCAGCTCGGTTACAGAGGTGTGCGGGTGGAGATAGGTTGACGCATCAAGCCTGCTTTCACTTTTTATGGGCGTTTTTCGGGTCGAGTGGCCAGCACTAGGTCAGCCCCATCAACCAGCAATGCTATGGTAAATGGCACTTTAGTCCCTATGTTCACGTGCACCATTTCGTTCTCGCTACCTCTCGCTCCTTCCCAAAGTTCTTCAGCCGAAATCATGGGAAAGTGACTCACAAAGGACCGTATTTTTTGGCATCTGACATGAACTAACGTTCACAATGCATCTTGACATTCAAAAAGAGCTGCGCTCAGTCATTTTTCATTAACCTCCATTCTGGTCTGCGAAATTTGGCAATAGACCGGTGGTCCTGGTAACAGTTCTCCACACCAGGTCACCAGACATTTCCTCGTTTGATACCGGTTCCACTTCTTCTTTCGCAACCCCATCTCCATCACTGGACTTAGCTGAGATTCATGAAATCGAAATTGTTCAAAGCAAACCCGATTTATTAGTCGCAACTTTACGCAGTTTCTACCCCGCGCCGCCTTGTGCTTGGTCTAAAGGACTGTGCTTCCAATTTTTTGCGTTTAGTACTGCCTGTGTCCATTCAGTTTACTGCTCATCAGACTAAGCATCCCGCGACAAACTCTCTCCAAATTTTCCATTCACTAGTTTTTCGCTTTTTTTCTTGCCACGCTGTACCCATTCTATCAAAGCCAATTCTTATTTATTCCTGATATTCATAAAAGGCACCACCTTGAGGGACTTTCCGCTGATGTTATCAATCTACTGCCATTTGCTGCGTGTATATGGCGGCCTACGAGATGCTCTGCAATGACATCAACAGATAAGGAGGAGACGTCCCGCTGGAGTCAAATAGCTCGCTTGCAAATACGTTACCATTCATGCTGTTACCAGACATATGACCTGAGGTGCGTACTATTGTTTAGGCACTCCAATGTTTGATGGGATTGCTTGATGTTTTTCATTTTGTTCCTATTTTGTCACTATCATCGCACGTCATGGTCATGCTTACTGATTGTAGTTGGCAGTATCCAAGAGATAAATTATTATTATTGTTATTATTATTATAGTTGTTCATCGAGTGCCCACCACAAGCCCCCCAGTTTGTTGTGCTTCTTTGTACTCTAGTGAGCAAGTGCGGCAGCTTCATTCCTCCAGGAATTCCTTCACTATTACTATCTTCGGCAAATGCGGCTGTTTTCTTCGTTGATGAGCTGATATTTCGGGGACTATTCCCAGCTTGCTTCACGTGGGAAGTGCTCGTCATTTCTCTGCTAACCCCCTTTAGCGCCTATCGCACAACGTGCAAGGAAGTTGTTTTTGCCTGGGCCATCGGACACTATATGGAACCTCCTTCAAGTCGCGTGGGCTATCGCCACGGCGCAGTCAATTAGCCTGTCCCTGACGTTGTTTTGCTGCTCTCGACTTTTGAGAGAGAACTCGTAAGTGCCCAAATTTTCACCCTTTTTACTCCCACATGAAGTAGAATTCCTGCTATTGGGGTAATACTCTTCACTGGCTTGCGATCCAGTTTGCACGTGGACACTGATTTCCGAATGAACGGATTCTCTTTGCTTAGGATGAACAGCAAGCTTCTCGAAGAGTGGTTAACTGGGTAGGGAAGAAATTGGAGCTCCCTGACCCGCTGCTTTGAGGGAGTTAATACTAAGTCCACTTCCTATCCCGATGTGTTCTCTAGCATCTTAGTTTCGGTCCTCTGCCCCTGGCATTGCTTTGGATTTCTTTTGTATCCACTTTTCCGATGCAGCTGGCCTAATAAGGCGGAGGAAACTTCAGTTGAACTATCATAATTGACTCCATTTATCACCTCCACCGATCTATTCTTTTGAGAGCTAGACGCCACCGCATGCGACCTTAACTGATTGACCTTCGACGTTTTTGCCACCTCCATCGACTTGGGGGATGTAGGCACAGAGATTCACCCCTCGCCCTTTCATTCTCCATGTGGTCCCGAAAGATAACCGGACAAGTCTTCTTGCACTGGCCGCATATCGACTCAGCCCGGCTGTTTGGGTATATCTCCATCTCAATTCCGCAGTACTTCGGATGTGTCCATCTTTTGCAGGTCTCAAGCTTAATGCCTTCACCACGTGATTACCACAGCCCACGTTCAGACAGAGGTATGACGCTCGTAGAATTCTCTAAAAGTAATATAAAAACTGAAAACCTCTGTGGCACAAATGTGCACTTCAGTAATTAACAAGATAACAGGTTACACAAAGCAGTGAGCAAAAAGTGAAGAAATTTAGGAAACGCGGATTGTCGCACTGTCTTTTAAAAAAGGCAGCGCTTAAAACCACGAAACCTGGACTAGTCTACGATACGCCGTACCCAGTGAAACAGATTATATTAGTTCGCTTATTCAATATAAACATTTGCACGCAGTCTCGAAGTTTCAAATTGCACAGCAACTGCCATCAATGTCCAAGTGGACAGTCACACTGAAATGGAGCGCGAAATTCAAATCGTCAGCTCATATCACTAGCAAGAGAACAGAATGCCAACACAGAACACAGGCACATTTTTGTTGGTGACTCCTAATAAAAGTCAGATGTCATGCGAACCCATCGTTAATATAGTTTTGACGGTGGCATTGGTCGATAGTGTGACAATCAATCACAGACCAAGGTATGGTAAATCATTTGCTCTGGTGTAAAAGCTTACAACTGCGCGATATTTAAAGTAATGTCAATGTAAAATATTTCTTAACATATAACTTTCGTAAAAAAATAACAAAAGAGTTAAAATCTGCGGCAACAAAGTGTTAGATTCATCACTGTCCACAAACAGGTGCTTGGTGTTTTTTCAAGCAGGAATTTCTGCCGTTCCTTGCTTTTTGTGTCCGCAAGAAAAGAAGTTGTTCTCCGATGTAGCTTCGAAAACCGGGGCCCACGTTTGGGGCAAACGCTGCCTGGAAAACTTCAACAGTTTCATCTCCAACTGAAGTCAAAGTTGGCCGACCTTTCACCTTTTTTATTCCCTTATTCAAACATTAATTTAAGTCCTTTGAGGATCTATCAGCGAATGACGAGGTCTTGTAACAGAACCGGTTAAAATTTCTGACCAGCAGAAAACGGATGTAAAAGTATATTGAAAAGTTTTCCTGATGCTCATTTTTGATTGAAAGTGGCCACCGGCTCTGAAAACATCGAGCGGAGAGGGTAATCGACAACGTCAGCCACTGGCTGCTACCGCTCCCCTTTCGAAAACTTCTTTCTCTTTATTTTTCTACCTGTGTTGATTTTCAACGTCAACATCAAAATATCCACATTCCTCGGTTGCAACATGTATTCTGCCGATGGTTGACGCTGTGGTCGAAACCCATTGATTTTTCTTAGGGATTTGTAATCTGACGCGTTACAGCCGACATCGTTAAAATGACGTCCACCGAATGCGATTCTCTGCCCGGGGAACCAAAAAGGGCTTCAATCTGAAAAGCAAATGCAACATGGAAGCGGCTCGTTTACGGCGGAGCTGCACATCATTCGGCGTCTCTTCGGGCAGCGGATAAGGAAGCGACAATCAAGCAGGTAACCGGAGGTGAATAAGTTAAACCAAACCTAACAAAATAAGCAGCAGCGGACAATTAGTGGATGTGATGAGGGTTTGATGTTTTTTCCTGAGAAGCAATAATCTCAAAACGCTGGAAGGTCGGCTGCTGGCCCTGTGGTCTGTGTAGTGCGACGTGATAATTAAGTACTTACACTGAAACTGGCACGGCAATGTTTCTCCAAAAAGAATCACGAAGCAAAAAACCAGTCACCGGCTTCGCTAGGATAAACTTTCTGTCTTCATAATTGCAAGTTACTGAGCAAAGGCCATAGGTACACCTTTTTACACGAAGGCCTGATCTAGATAGGGCGATCGAAAATCACAACGGCCCAAAAGAATGTATACCACAGTACGAAAGATTGCGATTTGTTATATTGCACAGCGCTGACCCTTTCATACATGAATATCGCGTTTTAGTCAAAAACATGGATCGAATTAAGATAAAAGCTATATTTCCTATGCTGAAAAGTAAAGAAAAACTCGTCAATGGACAATTAAAAAATATTGGAAACGGAAGTCGGCTAAAACACGGCCACAGTTTGCTAAGATGGTTAAAAATATGGGCCGGCGGACGCTCCAAAGGTACTGATCCCAGGTGGTGCGGGAAAAAGGTGGTTGCGTTGTAGTATGCCAACGATAATTTGAAAGCTTGTTGTGCAGAATGTGTTGGGATCCGAAAGCATTTTGTGGACAGATTATTCGCAAAGGGACAATCGTTGATCGAAAAGATCATTGGACAATTAGCTTAGCAAAACGGTAGGCACAAGGCTAATGATTCACAGTGTTCCGCGAAAAATATTAGGTTATTTAGGAAGCCGGAAAAACCAATAGGAGAAGAGTGAAGAAGGAATAAAAAGAAACAAAGGTAAACGAAGCGGTGGACGATGTCGTGTTTTAGCCTGTAGTTTAGAAGTTTTCTGAAACGAAAAGACAAGAGTCGGACAATTTACTAGCGGGAATTTGAAAAGCAAATCTAAAATTGTCACCAAAAACTAAACCCAAGACATTTCAAGGAATCAAACCTTATTATTATTCCTGAGTAGATTAAAAATGGTGCAGAGGAGCAGGCTAAAAGTGAGAAAAGACACTTCAAACTCTGCGTTGTTTTTATGAAGCAATTCAACATATATTATTAACGCTCATTAATGAGCCACGGAAGCACTAGAATTGTACTGTAGTTTCATTCTTGTTAGGAATCGTAAGTAGCGCGTATCGACCGCGGCCGAAATGGGGCGCGACCCGGGGACGAAGGGATTATGACTCGAACGACATACCCTTTGCGCTAACGGGCAGGCTCTGAAACGCGAGAGGAAAACCATCACAAATGATGAATGCAAGATGTCAACCATGCTACCTGTCTGATTTTGAATGACGGGGGTAATAAGTGGCGCGAGTTTCAGGCGGAGTCATAAACTACATAGCTGTAAATCTGACAATAAATAAGTCGGGTCGCACTTTATATCGGAAAAATGGCAAACACACTGGGAGTGCCAATTTGGTGAAAATAAGGGGCCAGCAGAGTATCATAAATACGGGAGGTCATACACGCATTTTATTAACACAAATGAAAAAATGACAAATTTCATCTTGGAATGCGAAAAGAGGCTAGCACCAGGTTAAACACGATAAATTTCTGCCTATAGCTGAGTTCAAGATGTTTGTAGTGGTTAATGAGCAAACAAGGGTTGCAAGATTTTATTAGTTATACCGTCGCAGTGTGTTTCATTAGGGCACACAATAGCATCACGTTCTGGAAGTGGCCTTACATGGGCCAGATAAACGCCCGGCTTGGTTTTTCATAGAATGAAAGATTTATGTATCAGTCAAACAAGCTTATCGGACCTGGTGACTAGTACGCCAGTGTGCTCTGAAAAGTTGAAAGCAGGGAGGTACTGCAACCCTAAGTCAAACACCTTGGATTTATTGGGACCCGGCTGTTCTACGAGAAAGGGGAAGTTGGGTGGAACGAGACGCTTAAGAGTGAGGACACAACTCGTCTCGGCTGAGGACTTTGTCAACCGGTTTATTCCCCAAGAACTGAATGAGCGTAAGTCATGTGCGTTTTTCTTCAGCAAACACTCTGAAGCGCTGTGTTGAAAATCTGGGGGATTTTCGCATCGTCAACAGGGGAGAAGTGGGTCTCATACCGAATTATAGAAAACGGGTCATTTGCGTGTATGAGAAAAACTAGAGGGTCTTGAAACACCGCACTGGCTATAGGCCGTGATTCAGAAAAACGTTGCCAATGTTTACAATCTGACTACGGCAGGTCAGATAGGATGCTAGTCAAGAACAAAAGGGATTGTTGATGCCTTAAGACAAAGGGCGGGACGGCCGCTGACCGCGCGCTGTTCAAAAGTCTCCTCTAAATGCCTTTTTCCCGCGTTTTGGAGATTGTTTATTCCCGGGGCACCTGAAGTTCGCGATTCTCTTTATCCTATATGAATTTATCGGTAGCGATAGCAAATTTTACACAGGATGATCGGCTTATTGCAAGATGAAACCCTCAACAAAATGAATACTGGCGACTCCGAGTTTTTTTACTCTAAGCAAGAAAATATAGGCAGCAAAATGTCAAATACCATGCAGCCTGACCCGGACAGTTGTGCCACCGGCAGTATATTCCGCAGCCCTAAACCTGGAGGTTCCCTAAGACATTTGTCAGATCTACTATAAAACAACATGAAGCTGGATGGATTATCAGAGCTCAATGGCAACCTTCCAACCATTCCAATTAACGACCTTCGAGGTGAAGAGGCTGCCACATACTCCCGGGAGGAGTGTGTTTTACGACGCAGCCTTGCGGCACTATATCGACTCATCGGCATACGTGGTTGGACATAATCAATCTATAACCATATTTCCGCCAGATGCACCGACGATCCCCATCATTTCCTTATCGATTCATTCGGCCTTCTTTATCATGAAATAAAAGCGTCGAATTTTGTCAAAATTGATGAGGAAGGCAATGTAGTTCACCAAGGCAGTACAGTCTTTGGTGTCAACAAAGCAGGTTTGGCTTTGCATTCAGCTTTGCACGCTGCGCGCAGCGATGTAAACTGCATCATTCATGCCCACCTACCCGATGTGATAGCGGTTTCCTCTATTCGGGCGGGCCTGTTACCCGTCAGTCCGGAGGCAACGGAACTGTTAGTGCATAGCGGTGTATGCTACCACGAATACCGAGGCATGCTGGTTGATGAGGCTGAACGATCAAGCATACAGAGCGATTTGGGTCCAAAGGCTAAAATCTTGTTCCTACGAAATCACGGCGTGGCTATTGCTGCCGAAAGTTTTCCACGAGCGTGGTATTTAGTAAAACGCATTTAAGCTGCTTGTCGAACTCAGATGCGTATGCTGCAATTGGCAGGGGGCGCTAGCTGTTGAGTGGATTAAAGGAATCTGCTGCCATCTACCCGAGGGGCGTCGAACTTGCAAACTCACGCCCGCGTTCCAGAATTCAACCATGACGCAGAATACGGAATCGGCAATGAAAGAGAACATCATCTAGTAAACGGCAAAGCTATGAGTGAAACCGCAGACCTTTTGTGGACCCCAGAGGAGCTGGAGTTTGAGGCGGAAATGCGGGTATTGCGACAGCGCTGGCTTTCGTACAGGTCAAGTGTATCGGCAACCTAATCTGCTTCGACGCGCCGACGTGACATCCACTTGGGTCGCTGACACTCTGGGTGATCAGAATGACAGAGCAGAACTAAACCTGCACGACAGATTTTTCGGCAACGGAATTTAGTGCAATGGAATGATGTGCCAGCGGCGGAAGCTGCTGTGCACAGCACGGTGGCAAAATTGTTGGATCATGTTTTAGGCTACATCGTCAGCGAACGCGCAGCGGATCTCAATAGCTTAATATAAGCCCGTGATGGCAAATACCAGGCTCGCGTTGTTACCAGTTCCAGATTGCTGTCACCTCACCGTCCCAGACTGAGTATAGGCACACTGAGGGAATCCCCCAAGCGTTCCAGTCTTGCTCTCGAATTTCAGTATTAACTCCGGTGAACCGATGCGATGACCAATGAATCCGTTTAACCCGGAGGAGGCCGCACAGTTGGCGGCAGTCCTCTGTCAAGTTTGAGCCTTAAAACTACGAATACTAATCTTCCAGAGTCGGTCGTCATGACGCAACGTAAAGTCGAACAGGAAACTAAAAATCTCATCTTTCAAATATCCTAAGGGAAGGACTTTGCATAAGTAAAAGTGCTACATTACCGGCCAATCGTTGCAGCACTTAGTTCATATGTCAGTGAACA
>LUCM01003915.1:130457-157922 GCA_008360955.1 Fasciolopsis buskii
GCGTGATTGCATAATTCTTCCAATTTGAGGGACAACAATTTTATTTCGTGAACAATTTAAACACTGGGCCCACAATGTCAGGAGGTTTGAATGACAAAAGGCCGTGTTCTGAGGGAGATGGACCACATTCAGCATCGGGATTGCCTCTCTTCAAACTAAACTCGATCCCGAGAAATGGAAAGTCCCACACTTCCCGTGTTTGACTGGGATGCCACTGGTTTTTTTGGCTGCAGGCTTGAGGTGGAATTGGTGCACTAGATGCTACACTTATGTTCGTCGCCCTATCCAACTAAATTTACATCCCTGTCTCTCATATGCAAATAGGACAGGTATCCTTACTTCACCTATAACAGCCGTCATATAATCACGTTTCAATTTCTTTTACTCTTTCTTCAAAATATTTTCCTTCACAAATGCGAACCTACTATCGTTCGGCTAGAAATAGAATATTCCCGTTTTCTTTCAATGCCGCTTACTCTATGCCGGCCGATGGTAAATTTGATTTAGTTTCCAATTTAATTTAGTCAGAAATGCGCATTTCTGCTTACGGACGACTGACGAAATACGGCCGTTCATTTCAATGCGCCCTCAGGAACCTGTAACCACTCTGGGGTACTTCAAACAACACGTAATTTCACTACCTATGAAATTTCACAGCTTCCTCACTACACCCCGGGAAACATGACTCAGAGCGACGACGGCGCTCTAGGAATGACTATCCATCTCCTAACAGTACACTTGTGTACAAAGGATTTATTGGTCTTTCAAGCTTTTGCTCAAAGAGGTCGCCCTTTCATGAACAAAATACTTTACATAAGCTCGGCTACCCTACCAGAAGATATGGGTTTCATTCTGACAACTAAATCCCGGCTAAAAGACTCCCCTTACATGGAAAACTGTTGCAACGGGTTGTCCCTACTTTTTTAACAATGGGATTCGCGAAAATGTAAGATTACTAGTGTACGTTGAGGACGACTTCAGGTTCACCTACTTCAGTCTCCCTACTCTCGACGCTATTGATGGCCCTTTATGGCCTAAAATTGGATTCCAACAACAAGGGGTGATACCGAGTTGTCTATTGCTCCCTCATTCCGAGCTCTGATGCCATCATCTTCGCAACTGCGACATTTAACTTGTTCACTGTCACCCTGGACGTCTAAAACTGATAGCCAGGAACTTCAATACTCCCAAAGTATGTTAATCTTTGTATTCTGCTCCTCGGCATCTCTCACCGTTTCTGGTTACGGTAAATCTGGGCAGATGGACTCAACTTGGCACGTCTCACACCGGGCGTAATAGCACGCTCGACTTGATTTTCTCATTTGGACTAGCCAACGTAGCGATCAGGATCCGAGGTGTGACGGCTGGTCAGTTTGCTGCTACTTCTCAGTCACTCATCCCCAAATGGCAAACATCCCCCGATAGCTCTTTTCAAAAGGCGTGCAAGAAAGTATAACTGGCTTCGATTCGCGCCCAAAACGAAGGCAGTTTTATTTTTGCGCATAATCCCCAGCTAGCAGCAGAATGGCTGCTAGCCGTTTTGGAAAGCCGTCCGCACCTAACTACCCCGAAGCAATGTCCATTAGCTGGCCTCAAGTAAAATAAGCTCGCTCACGTGCAACCTGAACTCAACAGGCTGCGAGAAATGCTCAATAAAACAAAGGACTTCTCGCTGCGGCTCCGGTTAAGTTGCGTTGTGCGCCCTTAAATAGTGCTCTGACAGCCTTCTCTGTCGGCAGGAACTGAAGACCAATAGCAATTCTAATAAAATGGAAAGTTTGCAAATTTGATGAAAACAAGTAACCTAAAGCCGCCTATCAAACTTTTGTCAGTCCTCTATCGCAACACATCTGATGGCCCCTCTATACATGGCCAACGTTTTTAATTCATTCTTCGCGGTTTTGATGACAGCCGATGACACCTTCTCCTCATAATTTCGTCTCAGCTACTTAGAAAAATTTGTTCATCTACAATTTTTACCCTCCGAACTCTCCACTCAAATTGCCAGTGTGAAAATATCTTACCGGAAAGGCCTGGACGATTCGAACCCGCAGATCTCAGTTTTGGAGGCCTTGATATTCTCACTCTTTTGTCAAAAGTATTTAAATTATTCACGAAATAAAATTGTTGTCCCTCAAATTGGAAGAATTATGCAATCACGCTCATCCACAGGGAGGGAATTCAGTTTGGCCTAGTCAGGTGTCTGCCAGAAATCTTCACACCTGCGCCACCGAGAACCGTGGAGAGATCACTCAAAGCAAAACTTATCGACCGTTGACACGACAACAACCTCATCAGCAAAGGTCAGTATGGCTTCTTGAAAGACTGTTCTTGCACAAACTGCATAAATGGTATATTGAATCCTATTACCATGGCTGCGAGTGATGATAAGGCGGCGGTCACAGTCCTCCCGGGCATATCTAAGGATATAGGCCAGAACACCAGATGTAGGGCAGGACATAAATCGTCTGCACTGGACCTCGCGATTTCGAAACAAGAGAAGGCATAGTGCAACTGTAGCTTTATCCTCTTTAGAGTAAGGTTGGTCAAGTCATGGTAAAATGCGCTCTGTGTTTGGGATTGAAGGCCGCGCCTAATACGATAAGAGACCTCAAACAAAATGATATGCAGAAGCTTCGTGTTGTGGCATTCAAGCCACCACACAGGAAAAAACCGGATGCCACCTCGGACGCTGCTTCCGAGGACAGCGCAGAAGAAATCATAGGAAGTAGAGCGACCGAGCAAGAAACGCTTGTAAGCGAGCCATGGGCATGACACAACAAAGCCTGTAGCGCTCCAAGACGATGGGGTGAGCCAGCTACCAGGACCAGCGAGTGCAAGAGCAGAACTATAGGAATCCAAGAAGTGGCAAAGGACACCAACTCGGCAGCTAGATACTCGGAAATAAGCCCAAGGCTGAGGGATGTAGAGCACGCCCTGCATTGAATGAGCCAGAAGCTAAATAATGTGCAAAAATCCAGCGATTTTGCATTGGGTAGGAATCGCAATGTCGTTATCCATGGAAACCCGGAACTCTTTATGGAAAATTGGAAGCGGAGGGATAGGGTGGTAAGGTACCACATGATAAGCCTGCTTCGAACGGCGGAAATACCAGAGTGCGTTGTCATTAAAAGGGTGCTTCGCCTGGGAAGGTGGCAGGAAGCCAGTTACTCGAGATGCCGGGACCCACGGCCAAAGCTGGCGGAGTTTGCTAATTCGCGGCATATTGGCAGGTTCATGACATCAGCTGATGGAATAAGTACGATCACCAGAGAAGTGAATGTCAGACAGCTGGATGGTACTACTGTTAGCAAGATCAAGCTTATGGATTGTAAGGGAGGATTGCCAGGATGCAATACCTTGCGGCTGCAAGTCCCCAAACTAAGAGTCCAGAAGTCAGGTGAAGGAGGGTAATTGAATGTCATTCCGTGCGGCAGGGCTGGAGGTGATCGCAATGGGTGGGCGAAGCTTGAGCCAACAAGTTTGGATCCGACACCTGGAAGAGCCGGAAGGGCCAAAATAAGGGAACTGTGAGAGCCGGGGAGAGGGCGCGAGTCTCGACTGTCACACGAAGAGACAGACAAGGGCCTCCGGAATAAGTCCTGAGCATGCGGCACCCCCGCCCGTTCGGCGCCGAAAGGACGGCGAGGGGGATTTATAAGGGCGACCTATACGAAAACTGCAAGCCAGAGCAATATGTTGTCGGAGTTACAATTCAAGTCTCTGGATGTTGATGTGTTGGCCGTCACTGAGACCTGGTTGAGGCCGAAGAGGGTGGCAATGGATTAATGGCGCAGGATTATTCAATCCTTGGAATGAATGGAAAGGATAGATGAATATCAGGCGACACGCTTATACTAGTGGCTGAGACGTATGATGCTCTGGAAGTCAACTGCGAGAACCTCAGTTGTAGGTGTGTACCGTAGCCCGAGGTCGACGCCAACAGAGGACTAACAGCTGTTCCTCTTCCTCGATGTGGTTGCAAGGTCCGCCGGCTAGCTGCTCATACAAAGGGATTCTAACGCTCCTGAGATTTACTGGATTTGCGAGGCAGCCTCAGAAGACACCTTTGGGCATCAACTTCTGCAGCTCGTGCACCAAAGTGGGATCGTTCAGCGCGATACCCAAGAGACTCGATGGAGATTTGGGAAGGTATTAACAATCCATGGCTAGGAGCTACCGTGAACACCAAACGCTGCAGGGAGCATTGGGTCGGATGAGCCAATAGGTAGGGGCAACCACACCGTACTCCGCATGCGACCGTCTGCAAAGACTGATAGCTCCAGACGAGTATGGCGGACCTTCTCAAGAACGGATAAAACCAAACTTTTGGACAGGATTCTCCAAACTGGGCGGGGCGTGAACTAAGTGGATCGTCAGTGGGAGGCAGTTAAGAGCACCCTATTAGCAGAAGCAGACTTAGTTGCACCAGTACACGGAATCAAAAGAAGGGGGCCACAGCCGTGGTGGAAGGGTGTGATCACGAGAGTCAGGAAGAGGAAACACAGGGCTTTTATGCGGTATAAAGACACACTTGGCTACTGAGATCACGTGAGTAATGTAATACGTTTGAGGAGGCTGATCTTGGTTTGCAATAATATTGTGTTGCTACTATGTGCCAATTTAGCCATGGTTTGTTTTCTCTTTTTCGTCTACGCTCCTGCTGGGTTCGTTCGGTTCGCGGGTTCCGTGGACGCGTTCGGGTTTGGCCCCCTGTACTGGTTGTTATTTCACACATGGTTCGAGTGTGTACGTTTCCGCACGTTTATTGGGTGAGAGGCGGAGTTTGTTCGGGATATTTGGGCCGGTATTCAGGTGCCACAAATGATGTGGTTGCCACTGTCGTGCTTGGTGGGCCCTTTACATAGCGGAGAGAAAGAGAACGCCGCGCATCCGGTGACAGCGCCAAACTGCCCAGGAGGAGCGGACCACAGATCCTGTTAAAAGCAATCCCGAAGCCTACTACAATTACGTGCAATCAAAGGCAGCTTTTCAGGTCGCAGGAGGGGTAAAAACCAGCAGGGAATTAGATCGACCGGTATTCAGGAGAAAGCCTACTGTCTGTCGGATCTTTTCAGGCGGTACACAGGCTGGATCAAGAGACGCAGGGCAAACATTAAGTCCAGCAACACTTTTGGTGGAGATGCCGGACGGACTGATCACGGAGGAAGAACTGTGCGACAGCTTGAAAATTGGACAAGTCGAAAGGGGCAGGGCCTGATGGGATCCATTCAGCGATAATAAAATCCCTGCTAAAGGTCCTGGTGAAACATTTCACCCAGCCCTTTAATGCGTCGCTGGATGAAGAGTGGCTCCCCGCCGACCGGTTGACGTCTTTAGTCATACCGGTGCATAAAAGCGGGGACAGTGACTACTGTAGCAGCTATAGACATGTAAGCCTGACATCCTTCATGCAGAAAACTCTTGAAAGGGTCCATGGCCATGGGATAGCCAATGACCTGAAGGCCAACGAGTTAATGGTGGTAGAATAAGACGGTTTCTGGCGCAAACGAATCTGTCTGATCAACCTGATAAGCTTCATGGACGAAGTTACAGATAAAATTAACAGGGGCAAAAGGGTAGAAGTCTGCTACCTGAAAATTCAGAAATCCTTTGATTCCATGAACCACAGGCGTCTTGACCAGAAATTGAAGGCTTTCGGTCTGGATGCTAAGACGAATAACTAGACAACACAAACTCTGAAGTGCAGATCTTTCGGGGTGACAGTCAAGTGGTGTCTATCGGATAGAGAATTGCTGCACAGCGGGGTGCCTCAGGGGCCGTCTTTTGCACACTGCTCTTCCTAATGCACATCAGCGGCATAGCCAGTGGATTGCAAAATCCGTCTGTCATGTTCGCTGGCGACGTCAAGCTACAAGGCGCAGCACCCAGTGAGGCTATCCAGAGGGATCTGGATAAAGTTTACCAGTGGTCGGTGAGCTGGGATCTTCCGTTGAACTTGAGCAAGTGCCAGCTCCTCATGGAAAGGGAAGCATATTCCCCTGGCCATATTAGTCCACCTGAGAATCAGGTCGCGATGAAGCAAGCTGAGCAAGCAAGATACCTCAGGATAGTCGTGAGCCCGGACTGCAAATCTATTCTGCAATGTCAGAAGGCACCCAAGAAGGCATGGTGTGAACTGCGGCAAATAAAGAGGATTGTAGGATAAGGGAGGTCTAATGTTCTTCCGCCCCTGTTCAAAGCACTTGTCCGGCCGCACTTAGAGCATTGCGCCCAGGCAGGGAGACCGTATGTGGTAAGAGGTAGCAAAATGTTGGAACAGGTTCAGCGTGGTTTACACGGCGGTTTGGACATTTGAGGCACATTTGCAATGTGCAGAACTCGAGGGCGCTTGGCTTGTACTCCTTGGAAGGACGTAGGGAAAGAGGTGACTTAATATAGGTCTGCAACATCATCAGGGGTCTATCCGAGGTATGGGTTAGCCGGGAGCCCTTTTCCAGATAAGGGGGAACGATACACTAGGAGGGAGCGGGAAAACGATCGTACGAGAACAAGCAAGCAAGCAAATCGGTTGCCGTACGAGTGGTGAATGGTTAGAACAAGCTACCGGAGGAAGTGGTCGAGGTGGGATCAGTGCGTGAATTCAAAAGGAGACTAGGCAATGTATGGCCAGCTGTGTTTGGAAAGGACAGTGTATGAATTGTAGAGCTGAGATGATCGAGAGGAAAGCACCTCGTTGATTGTTTCTCCCCTTGTAGGAACCGTAGTTGGCTTTTACCCTCCAATTAGCTTTCGGTGGAAGGAGCTGGACGATCAGGTATCTGGCTGTATGGTCCTTTAATTTAACTGGATACTTGAACTGGGACTGAACTCAGCTGCACTGATTCGGTGTGCGTTTACGTCAGGCTGGCGTGGGGAGTTGTCTGTTCTGCTTATTTGGTGTGTTCGAGCACTAGAATTTTTGCTTTACTAGTCAGTGCTGATTCACGTGTCACGTTAATCCGGTCGTCTTATATAATTTGAAAATCTTCAACTTCACGTTACTAGTGCACGTTCTATTCGGGGTTCCAGTCTAGTATTTGTTGGCGTTGTGTCGTCCTACTATTGAGGTCATGACTTTAGTAATTAAATATGCTTGGGTAAATATGGTCACCTAAGTTATGTACAAATTTTAAGTTTATCACCAAAAATTTTGTTCTCACACTGGCGTCGCCTTTACGTTGGTTCACTCATGCTTGCACGTGTTTATGAAAAGGTATTAGTACAATCTACATCAGAGCCCTCAGATGGACTGCCAGTAGACCTACGCGGATAGAGAAAGAAAGTGGGCCGTAGGAACAAATACGAAATGCCACAAGCACATTTCTGATCATTCTCACCCGATAGAAATTGACAACACTTTCGTCAGTTTGCGGTTCTTCGTCATCTTCACAGTGTCTCCAGGCACCACGGAGACATGATGCATCTGTTCAGTCTAAGTGTATTTCTCACTCCTTCCCACCACATACTCTGAAGGCTATGCAGTAAGCCGTCGACAATGGCCATCGTGTTGCCATTTTCTGTCTAATCAAAATGGTTAGCATAGTACGTTTTTACAGTTAGACCATGTTCCGTGTATTGGTTACTTCAGCATTCTTATCGTCCCCGCCTGCGTGGGTCCACTTCCTATCCCCCTTGGATATTCACTCTGTTCGTAGAAAAATTAACTGTGGGGAAAAGGCAGTGGTCAGTGGGGTTTGCTTAGGTGTTTTTTGCCGAACAGTGTTTGGTGTTGATGATGCATAGTATATGTGAAATATAAATGGGGTACTTCCAACTCTTTTGGAAACTAATTTGCGCTCAAGTTCGCCACAAGCACTAGCCGAGCTTTAATCATATTTTGTCCTAAATCCTGTGACCAAAGTGAATCTCTCTGGTATGTGGTTAATCGAAAAGTAGCACCATGATTCCCTAAGTACTGCTGTTTTAAGGACCGGAACGTCAAGAATTTCGTATCGTTTGCCTTTCAAAAATTTTTCAAAGTACTCATGGTTAAAATCACGGTGATGATATCAAGTTAAGTAGGAAAAAACAAGTGAACCCCTTTAGGATGATGCTTTGCAACAAACTAAGAGGTTACAGCGCTGACGTTAATTAATTTTGACTGCAATCTCGGCTTGAATAGGGTGTCTTACCGCTAGTAATTTGTGGCTTGTCGAAGATGGCTACCCTTTTGTTTGGCCTTACCCCAAGGCGACCGTATTTTCTCCACTCTTTTAAATTTATATCTTGCATGTTCTCCCCAATTGAATTTCTAATCTGACTTTAATTTCCTCTTCCATAGATAACCAATACCACGGACAACCGTTTGCGCAATGGAAATGAAGCCACTTCAGATTTCCACTCGGAAGAGCTTGCTTTTCAGTTTTCTTTTATTGTTCCTAGCCCTTTTGCTTCACCGCCGCTATAACTACGACACGACTGCAGTAGTGAAACAGGTCGGCACTAAATCACAGGAATCTTTAATCGATTCATTTTAACATGTAGGTTGTGAAATCCCTGGTTCGTTTGGAGCACTCTTACCGACCGCTTCCTCAACGTAGTCGCGGGCCTCAAGTGATTGTTGGTTTTGGTGCCTGTGTGGACTTGAGGGTACGAGCGATCCCCTTGCTACAGTCGCTTGGATTCAAACCGCCAAGGATCTCGGTGGAACAGTTAAGGAATTATAATCACTCAGGAGAACTGGTCACAGAAGATGACATTGCTTTCAGCTTTGGTAGTGGCTTCGTTTCTGGCGCCGCCATTGAGTAAGTTGTCTTTCAATTCATTTGTCTAGATATAAAATGGGTAGCCGAATGTTACGCTAACAGTGCATTACAATGTTTATTAGAAGACTTTCTCGATAGGTATGTATACCCACTTGCTGGGGTGCAACCATTTTTATCGACTTCACGGTTATGTCGTAACATCGGCGTATTCTCTACTGATTTTCTTCCGCCTCGTTTACAGGGAGTCAACTATTAGCAAAAACTGTTCTCCTTCCTTTATGCGACCACCCTCCACGAGTTAACGAATCGGCTCTATGAATATCGCGAACTATTACTGACCAGTCAGTGGTTGGGGCCCCATCATCGTTCGGGTTTGAACAGTAAAACAAGCCCCGTAGACCGTTGCTTTTTTGAACTTGTTGCTAGGTCATATGAAAAGAAATAAATGTGCAGTGTAGACAGAGAGTGGACTTACAAGAGGAGAAAAAACGCCATAGAAGCTAGTACTTCCGCTGCACTCATGCCTAAAGCATGAGTGCAGCGGAAGGGTCATATCCCATGGCCACTAAGGCCAACTACAAGAAGGGGGCAGAACCGGCAACCGTGACTCCGGAACCATATAAGGTCACACTAGATGAGGTGTGTGCTAACGATCCGGGCGATAACGAATTGCCATCTGCCACCAAAGTAACCGGAAGATCTGGGATTTGAACCTCTGACCCTTTCGGCCACAGATGCTCAATCCACTTAATCACCTCGCGCACATTTTCCAGTCAATTTGATTCGACAGAAAATAATAACACAACCACCACTGGCTAGGGATCGCTGCCGCATCCTTCGGTGCATCCATTGAACTGGTTAAGGCATCCTTTGAACCCCAACCTCGAAAACAGGAGACAACTGCTTTACCTGAATTCGCTGTACATTTTTTCACTCTACGCTGTCACGTCATCTGCTGATCTTCACATGTCTTCTTTCATCTTCAGGTCGGAACGGTAAAAGAATCACTGTATGGTACACGATTGTTTGCTGCTCGCATCATGCGCCCCAACCAACGACGTCACCTAGGCTGGATATGGTGACTAGAGAAGTGCTCGATGCAGATCGTGATCCAGTTCTTTTTCATTGCCGGGCTTCATAAACCGATCAAGGGCCCGGAAATTCGGCATCATTTTCTGCTTTTTGGTCAATTTCTTCAGCTTCCCACCAAGGCGGAAACCCAAACCAGGGTAAGAAGCGGGACCAACTGTTTGGTAAGCCCCGATTCGGTTCGTTATAGGTCGCCAAGCGAATGCAGCCGTCGGTTAGAGGTGAATGAAGAGCCTGTCAATGACGAGTTTCATGAGGAACTCGTCCCTCTTGTTCGGAAGAGCAAAGGCTCGGTAGTGGCAGGTGATTTTAATGCACAAGTTAGAAAACTAAGTGCATCAGAATCTTGTTTAGGTGGGCGATGTTCAGCAGACGGACAACGGAGAAAAGCTTCTCCAATTCTGTGCAAACAATAACCTATTCCTACCCAGTACGAATTTAAGACACAGTTCGCGTCGCACAGCAACATGACGCTCTAACTTGACAGGTGGTCTGAGTCAGATCGACCATATTGCAGTAAGCTACCGTTGGCGCGGTTCTGTCCAGAACTGTAGATCATACTGGACCATGTACGTCGAATCGGACCATGCGTTAATTTAAATGCGATTTTTACTTCAGTTCAACGGCTATCGACGCAGGCCATAAATTTGGTTGGCCGTTGAACATTTGTCTGTTTCGGTTCTACGTAACAGCTATGAACAGAGACTATCCGAGGAACTAAGAACTTCGACAAGCAGCATTGCAGGCCAGGGCTGGGATGAAATCAAGAGGGTGATGTATTTGGCAGTAGGTTTTGCATGTGGTCCTAGATACTGGATCTCACGAGAGTCGGTGGGCCTGATGGAGCAAAAACGCAAGCTCTAACTACAAGGAAGTGAATAAGATGCGCCGACAGTTGCAGCGTCAGTTGACCATAAGCCTTAAGAATGATGATGAAAACTGTTGGGTTATGGTAGCCGAAGAGATGTAAGCAGCGGCTGCTTCAGGTATTAGTCAGAGACCGGTTAAGCTCATATGCGACAGCGGTGGGCGGCAAACTTCGGCTAGTCAAAACAGTTGCAGTAGAAATGGAGTGCTCATCCATGGTAGACAGCAAAGGCTGAACCGCTGGGCTGAGCACATCAAGAATTAGTTCTGCTCGCTGCACGCTAATGTAATTAGTCTGACTGACACAGCTGCGGTTCCTTGAAAGGTGTCTCAGTACCATCCAAAGAAAATGGAAGTGGAGTCAAACATCCGACTATCGAAAAGAGTAAAGTGGCCGGTCCCGACGAGATCCCTCCCGTTCTTTTAAAGCTGGGTGAAGAAGCCTTGATAGAAGTACTTAATTCTTTACTTCGTGGTATTTGGAACGATGAGCGTATTGCGTTTTCCTGGGGGTATAGCCTCCAGGCCCTGCTCTGGGCTTCTCGTCAACCCCAATGTGGTAGTCTAACTGCACATACACGGACCACCTCACTGGTCAACTTTTCAATAATTTTTTTCTAGGTAATCGATTGACCGTCTTCATTCAGCTAACCGTTAATTGTCTCGACTAACAGGATACAAAAAGGCAGTCGTTTTGTGGGCATGTGCAAGTGTATCCCAACTACCTTTACCTATACTGATTTAGTGCCTGTTCTAAAGATTGAACCCCCGGACTCAATACCTTACGCCTAACCTCACAGTAACACAATCCTCCCTTCATACTCCGCCAATACTACGAAGATAACGATGTTCCAGCATTAAAAAATACTCGCCGAGGCATATTCATTGCATGTCTAAAATGCGAAGTGCTGTTACAGGACTGGACGACAGCAGTCCCAAACTTAATACTGGGTAGAGAGAAACTAACGAATGTAGACCGTTTCACTTATCTTGATAGCTGTGTGTCGAACGGTGGTAGCCCGGGAATAGAGGTAAACACGCGTGTATCGAAGTCTCGAGCAGCTTACGCTGGACTGAAGCACTTGGTACTTCGCTGAAGTTGAAAGGTCATGTGTACTATGCCGCAATGCAGTCAGTCCTGTTGTACGGTTGCGAGACACGGAGTATGCGTGTGGGCAGTGTTCGTCGTTTGAAGGTTTTCGACCATCGATGTCTTCTTAGTATGGCTAGGATTGGATGGAGTGACCGGGCGAGTGACGTGCAGCTTAGGAATCTAGTGTTGGGTCTTCCGACTCGTTACCACACGTGACCTAATGAAACCTTATGTAGTCCCGCGCCACCCCAAGTTTCAGGATCATTGTTGCCGGTCCCCCCCCACTCTTCGTGCAGTGGTCTCCAGTGGCTACGGTACATATCCTTCAACTGCATCTACTCTTTAAGCGTATCACAGAATGTTCCTGCTCTGAGAACTCCGTATCTCAACGTATAAAGCTGTATAGGCTTTGTTATTTTGGTCTCATGTTGCGTGTGACGAAAACTCATCTACCATACCGTTCCCTGTTTTGCGTTTCTCCCACGGAGTGGAAGAAGTCATATGGAGGTCAACGGATGACGTGGCAACGTGGGATAAGAAAATGTACAGCGGACTTAGGTAAAGTAGGTGTCTCACGCCTTCGTGGTTGGGGTCCGAAAGACCCGCCAACTAGCTGGATGGAGAAACTGAAGGATATGGCAGTGAACCGTGAACAGTGGCGATCGTGTTGCCATTTTCTGTCTAATCAGAATGGTTGACATAGCGCGTCTGTACAGTTAGATTGTATGCTACGATTTGGCTATCGTGGTACTGCCTTCTTTTCCCGCTTGTTTGCGTCCTCTCCCTGTCTTCCTTGGTTGTTCCTTCTTTCTATAGCACCCTGTGACTGTGAGTAAAAGGCAGCGACCATAGTTGTCTACCACGCTATTTAGTACTGAACGATGATTTTAAGTTTGACTGAAACGAGGTATGGGGCTGAGGGTTCGGCTATCCACAATCACCAGATCATTCTCGTACGCTTGAATAAACACCTTGAAGCGCAGTTGACCTGGGTCGCAATATCACTTTTTCATTCATCTGCTCCCGAACACTAACCGCCGTTTGTTTCGATATACCCACTTTTTGATGCTGAGATTCGAGGCGAAGCCTAACCTGTCATGCTTCACAGTGCGCCAGGCTCTGATGGCTCTTTCCTCCAGTTCTTCCGAAATATGATGGAATATTACTTGCCGAGGGACTTCAGATCCTGTTCTCCAAGGTCTGAGCAGGTCCCATTCTCACATGAGAAATCGTTTGTTTTCCCCATGTTTAAGAAGGGCTGGTGCAGTGATTAGACCAGCCACGGAGGCATTAGCCTAGTCTTGATAGCGTTGAATCTCTTAGTTTTTGTCATCATTCTCATGCTATTAGCTCGCATTGGTCACGGATGCATCAACCAGCTTTTTACTCTACGACGGCGGTTAGAGTACCGTCTTGTCTTCCAAAAGCCAACGGTGATTGTCCTTAGGCGTTCGCGCGAACGCCGACTCCATCAGTAGGTCTGCGCTTTGGGATTGTGTCTTGAGTAATGTAATTATATTGTTATACCTCAGGTCCTATTAGGGCTTGTGGCCGGCTTTGGTCACTTTTCGTCTTCTCTGTTGGAGTACACCAAGACTACTTTTTGGCCCCGTTTCTTGTCAACTTTTCCGTCGTAGATGTTTTCCATCACCATCATGATCATCGTACGGCGTTAAGCAACAAGGCAAGCCTCACTGACTGCTGCCTTTTCCCCACAGTTAATTTTTCTATAAAAAGGGTGAATATTCAAAGGGAATAGGGATTGGACCCACGCAGGCGGGGACGATAAGAATGCTGCAGTAGCCAACACACGGAACATAGTCTAACTGTACAAACGCACTCTTTCAATCACTGATTCGATCGAAAATGACAACACGATCGCGACTGTTCACGGTTCACTGCCATATCCTTCAGTGTCTCCAGCCAGCAAGTCGACGAGTCTTTCGGACCCCAACCACGAAGGCTTGAGACACCTACTTTACCTAAGTTCGCTGTGTATTTTCTCATTCCACGTTGCCACGTCATTTGTTGGCCTCCACATGGCTTCTTCCATTCCCCAGGAGGAACACAAAATAGGGCACGACAGGGTATGGTAGACAAGTGTTCGCCGTGCGCAACACGTGACCGAACCAGCGTAGTCTACTAAGTTTCATACGCTGAAATGAAGTGTTCTGAGAGCCGGCACCTAGTATTAGATTCCTAACCTCCACATTCAGAATGCTTTATCTGGTCTGTCCGCCTTCCAGTTACCCCATTCGGAAATAAAAGTAGGTAATTGTTTTAGGAAAAATAAACGAGTAACTAGTTTAACTCCCCTAATCGTGGAGGACGTGGCCTTATTCCCAACACGTCTTTCCTTTAGTTAATCAATGATAACGGTGTGACCGTTGATCCAACCATAATTGTTTCGTAGGCGTTCTGGAACGATCCAACCAGCGGAGAGGTATTCAAGTTGTATCTATATACTCAGGTCCACAATTTTCTACCAAAATGTCGACGGTATCTACTATCAGGTCCAGTGGTAGTTAGTCAACAACAGACAATAACGCCTTTTCGGTATATGCCGGACTCAGCGGATATTTTGTCTAGTCCAAACTTTGTTCTCCACATACACTTCGTACAACATCCGCTGTTTGGTAGTGCCCGCTTTCCAGTGACTGCAGCCTGATTCAAATGTCGTCGCCGATGATTTCTCTTCTTGTTCGATAGCTTTTATATTTGACGGAACCGGGGCTATGTAGACTGTTCGTAAATTCCGGCACATTAAAACTTCAGCGGGTGTGACGCCGCACGATGTGGACTGATTGGGCATTATGCGGTAAGTCAGTGGGAACTGTTGCGGTACTTCGTCACTAGTCCCATCCCTACGGGACTCATGAAGCGCTCTCTTATGGGTGTCAACAAACCTTTCAGCCTAGTCGTTCAATTGAACCTGGTATGGCGGCGAGCGCCATTGCTTAATTTGTAATTCATAAAAGACACCAAAAGTTGCGGCAACAAATTGCGAGACATTATAAGAGACGATGGATTCTAACAATTCTTGTTGAGCAAATGAACGGTGCAGACAAGCTTGTGTTCCCAGGGATGACGCGGGATAGATCTCCGGTCATTTCGAGTGTGCATCTACCAACACGGAATAGGTGTCGTTTATGGACCCAGCATAACCCAATGTAGGTCACAAAACAAGTTCCTTTTTTAGCGGAAACTTGACTGCTAGTTGATAGCGGGAACACCGAAGCACCGTGTTTTCAGTGTCTCTATCCACAAACAGTAAACGAGCAAAGCTTCGCGCGATTGCGGTAATGCAGCCAGTCCTCGGGTGGTTCGATTGACATTGGCGAAGTACCTATTGTTGCAAGACGGACATAATCATGACTGTTTCCGAAAGTGAAACGAGGGTCCACAACGGATAACGATGATCCAAGCGAATGAATTGGAGTGAGATCACTCATGGAAATGTTCTTTGGTCATTTGTCTGAATCCACTGATTGGCTGAACAAAACACGCGGTCATCGATTGTGAACAGATTACCTCGGACAGCGTCACTGAGAATCCCTCTCTGCCGTCATCCGAAATTACTGCCTCGATCACCGAGTCTTCGAAGGATGTGGATCGCGGTATCGGTAATCTCGAAAGGCCTTTAGCTTGATTAAAGTTCTCGGTGCGTCGATATCGGATGTCGAAATCATGTGCGAGCAGGATAATTGACCAGCGTTGAAGGCGATTGATAAAGTGAACAGATATACCCTTTTGGATCCAAAGATTGCTTGCATTGGTTTGTGGTAGATTGGTAAGGCCAATTTGCACACGTTAACGCATTTGTGACGCTTTTTGTTGGTGAATATGGTGGGTTGAGTCTCTTCTTCAATTTGTCTGCAGTTCTCGGCCGGTTTCAAAGTATATGGTACGCGAGCAATTGATTCTTTTCAGCATCATCATCATCGTTCAGCGTTAAACAGCAAGGCAAGCCATTCCCCAGAGTTACACGTTTTTATAAAAAGAGTGAATATCCAACGGAAACAGGGAGTGGACCTACACAGGCGGGAAAAGATAAGATACTGCTGCAGCCAACTGATTCTTTTCAATTTCTTCTGACCAAGAATGAGAGATCATTTCTCCTGTCAGAATAAGACACATCTGTTGCAATAAGGATTGGTCTGTTTGGATCAAAGTAGCATGGTAAAATATCTGAATTGAGCATCAGTTTGATTTATCGAATTCATCTTAGCATTTCTATGTCAAACTTTGCTTAATATCTCTTTTTCAAGGAATTTTTAAAAACTACACCAACGTCGTGTAACACAGGTAGAAACAAGCTTTAGTAGGTCATAATTACAAGAAGCGATCTCAATAGTACATCAGTAAGTAATAGCACGCGAATTTTCAGTATCCCGGACGCCGACCGCGTGAATCAAAAATAAAACCAAAATATCCGATAGTTGGGATGGAAAACGTTTTCATACAAAGTTGGAGAAATGTTCTTTACGGCGTATGGTTAATTGCATAAGGCACTGATTCAGTTCATCCGATAAGGAACCGAATGACTCGTTATCCAGTGTCAACATCCAACTGCTGACAATCAGCCTGCCTAGCTTAATGACTCAGGTGTTCGGCTCACAATCGTTCATCTCGGGTTCACGTCCTATTTTAGATGTGATGAATATGTACTGGCCGTGATTCCTAACAAGAATGGAGCAGCTGTGCAGTGATTCCATGATTTTCAGTGACAAGTTGAATGTTGACACTGCATGATGAATCACTTTGAAATTCAAATCAAGCCTCCTACTATTGCAAACAATAATATTATCAAGGTATGCAGCTGCATCTTCTAAGCCGAATGTTGCCGCATTCATAACTTGTTGAAAAATTCCAGGTTCCATCTTGATTCCGACTGGAAGACGCAGGTATTTGTAGAAATCATGGTGTGTTGATCGCCAACCATTGCTGTGATTCCCTCTCCATAGTAATTTGAAAACAACGCTGGCTGCCGTTGAATAAAGTGCAAATGGCCTCTGGTAATGTGAGTGATTGACAATGCGATCAAGGGGCTTTGTTCAACTCCACTACAAAATCTGCGCAAATATGCACGGTATTGTTAATCCCATTTACAACAGTGATCACAACAGTCCACTTTGAGTATGACACGGCGACTATGATCCTGAGTTTTTCTATTCGGGTAAACTTCTGGTGAATGAGTGGGGGAGCTGTCTTTTTGAGCGAGGAGCCGGCCGGCCATCTGGCATTAGATGAAGTGATGCGGTTGCACAAGAATACAATGCAAGACCGTCAGGAGGGACGTTGAAGAACCGTTTGAAAAGTCCAGATGGGAATCTAGTCTCTCGAGGTGAAAAGTTCATGTGATTGTGGATCGATTTCAATAACAGATCCGGCGGTGCCCAAACGAATAAGGTCGTGGCGTTTGGACGTGAAAGGTCGCGGGTTCGAATCTTCCCACCGCCAGTCAACTTCCCCACTTGGCAGCTCTCTACTGGCCACGGCCCCCTTCCTGAAAATTGATGTTTCATTGATAGAATGAGGTAAAAGATAAAAAAAAGCAAATTGAGACGGGTGATCCAATCAAGCCGGAGTATGATTAACTGGATATTTAACAATAGGGACCTTCCCAGTTGAAGTCGCCAGGCGTCATTAAACACTGGAATCTAGCGATGGGTTGAACGGAGCCACCGCGTGCACTGGTGACTGCATGTGGAGTGGAGTCTACCACCTGAGGCAGTGTTGAGCTACACATGAGTCGAAAATCCGCTGATGAGTACCTTGACTTAATACGTGAAAGCGGTATTATCCGCGTTCTAACGCAACATGATGCTTTGTCAATAACCCAACGACCCTCCCGTTTAGTTCCTGTCTTGTTTGAATCGCTGTTTAGGTTGGCATGCAGCGTCGTTTCTTCCCTGATGACGGCCTCTTTGGTTATTAAAATTGGGTCGATGAAGATGATCCGGTGAAAATGCCGGATCCCTCAATAGTTAGATGGCCGCCGATCATTTGGAGGCGTTGGAAGTCGCGACGGCGGTGGTAATTCTTCGCACGAATTCACTGCGTACCATATGTGTCGACTTATGTTTTTGGTAGAACGTGGCAGAGTCGTATTTGAGATCAGCTATGAGGTCGCATCCATCGACCACTGGTTGTACTTTGACATTGGGTTCTTGGTTAGGTTTCGACAGAGTATGATTACAACCTGTGGAATCGTTGGGGAGATTGCATCACGAATTTCAAAAGCCAAGCAGCTTCGTGAATCTACAACACCTGTGACATCGCCATGACATTCGGGTTCTCCTCAAGGAAAGAGTTTACAACCCCACAGTCCGTAATGTCCTACTGTGCAGTCACGAAATCTGGCCCCTCCGCTTCGAGGATGCTAGGCGACTTCCTGTGTTCGGTGTCTCCAAAGCATTGCTCCAGTCTGGTAAGAACATCGGGTGAACCCTGGCGAGATGTGTAATCGTGTCTTAGGTGTTGAGTATCGTCCTCCGTGTGAATTAGCCGCTCTACACCGCCCTCGCCGAAAAGCTGCGCTGGTATACGGCTCCGGAACATGGGGAATATTGCGAAGACCGTCGATATTAAGTAGCGACGTTATCTTGGTGTCGCTCAAGTATAATGGATTTTTTTAGTATCTCAGAAATGAGACGCAGAGTACTCGATCACAAAGCCTAGTCGATTACACAAGCACTGAATTTGAATAGTTTGAGGTGTCGAGGACGTTTTGCATTGTGACGGATCGACTCTCTCAGATAATGGATGGAAGATTTTCTAACTTATGTTACTAAGCATGAGTTCAGTGGAAGGAGCATGCCCCCCAGTCGCTGGGGCCCATCACTCGGACTGGGAAACGTAACCGGCATCCCCGAAACTTTTAATACCATAGTTCACACGTGCTAACGATCCGGATGACAGCGAATTGCCGTCTACCACCAAATTCGACCGGTGTATGTGGGATTCGTATCTTTGATCTTTTTGGACTGACAGACGTTTGATCCATTTGTCTGTTACCAATCAGTATGAGGTTAAAGCGATCAGTCCATAACATGGCGAATAATTATGAAAATCCTAACCAAGCAGATCCTGTGTATAGTGCCGGATTGCTGTCCACTAGATCTGCCGAACACAGCCGTTGGAGACAATAGGTGATAGGGTCCAACGATGCAATCAGCGCTGTTCTTGGATTTAAATTGTTTCCGCTTCTGTATAGTGATTCTGATTTATGATGTTAGATTGTTTCACTATTGTATGGTGCTATGAGGTAGTAACTCCAAACCAAAACACATTAGTTCGAGGTTAGTAGGTGCATGAAATGGAGTGAAGCGAACGGTGCACCGCCTCTGATAGCTTGGACAGGTTTTGCGTTTGCCTATCCATCCTTTACTCTTTCGTGCCCTGTTTGCATGTGGTTGCCAAGGCCGGCAGAAACGACGCGACGGGCAGGTTATGACTTTGTGTAAAGTTATGGAGAGGTTAACTTCGGGTTTGATGTCTACCGCGTTTCAGATTGGTGCCAGACAGGTGAGAACTGCCGTTGAGAAATGTGGCTCAGAATCGAAGTCAGTGGTGGGAACACTGTTGGACCTGCCTGAATTTCCGTACCCCATTAAAAACAGTTCATCACTGAAGAACACAGGTAATCACGTATCAACTTTTCCGTTGAGCATGTCCACTATCATCCTGTATGAATTGACGAAGTCGGTGAGATCCCCATGGTACGTCTGCGACTCGCCTTTCATTCGTAACCAGTATACCCGTGCTCTACTCCATTTCACTGAATTAGATTCTTTGTATGTTCCAGTGCTTCTCCATGTTGTATCTATTTTTCTGTCATATTACAAGTGCGGAAAAGCATAGGTTCTCCGTCGTTTTTCACCCGGTTCTTTGCCCACTCACATGATGCCGTCACAGACTACCACGATGTAACTCCATAAACACGTCTCGTTATTATTGCATTCGCATTACATTGATTATTTAGCATGTGATTACCCCATATATCTCATTTTCATAGAACACCTATACATCTTGATTTGATTTGACTTGCTTATTGGTTAGATCAACTTGTTGTACCGTCAAAGACAAATTGGTCGTTCTTTTCGCTTTTAAGATGTTATCTGATATAGGATTTCATGAAACAGCAGGGCGACCATCAATAGGAATTATCTTCATCCAAAAAAGATCGGTGATAAACTTGGCCTTGATTTTCTGTGTACTTTTTTCAAATTCTCATATTATGTTTTATCATCCATTCTCTTCGTTTGCCTCTACAACACTGCTTTGCAGACGTCCAGTATTGAACAAAACTTTGTTCCAACATATGGTACAGACGGCTGCCGGTCTTGTTCCACCGGAACTGCGAACTCGTTTCGTGTCCACATTAGTGTCTGGCGTGAACATACTACGGTTGGGAGCAGATGAAGATGTGAACAAAACACCACTGGCTTGGTGGAGCCTTGGAGGTAGTGCTCCCATGATGGCTGTACGACTCGCAGCTGAAGGTGCCGAGGTTTCTCTTGCCGCTCGGCTGTCCGATCGTGAGCGTAGTCATCTGCCGCATTGTATTAAAAGTACGCCATCCATTGAATTCACAGTTCTATGCTCAAATCATAGCTTTTCGGTTGCTGTCCTAATATCCAGCTGGTCAGAACAGTAGTGACCAGAACGGTATAAGGAAAACTGATCTCGAATATAATTGCTCCGCTGACCTGGAATACGCAAATGATACATGATCTCACGGGCCTTATGTGGGCAACCTGAACTGATGCATCTCAGGTTTCCCTACCTTTCGCCAGTATCATCTGCTACCTGCCTTTGTCTAATCACTGCGTGCCTAGAAAAACTATTTGTGCGGATGAACTCTGTCTTTCAACACGCAAAGTATATTTAAAAACGGCTATAACGTTCTCAGACCAATTTGTTCTGAGTGAATTTGAAAATTGGCATCTGCCGTGGTCCAGATTGTTGGTTTTCACAAGCTCTTGACAACCGAGCTCGGCGTTTAGATCGCAAATGTTTGCGACCGAAACACCAAGGTCATGGATCAAGACCTTGTGAAAAAGACCAGTTCGTTTTTTTTTTTAGATATTGAATGAATTCTAACCAAAGTGGTAAATCCCACCATGAAACGATTTATGATAAAAGAAAATCCTGGAAAATTTCTACAGAATAACCAAATTGGTAGTCACGCTCTCAAGTAATGATGTCGAGAGACTCGCGCATTTTGTCGGCTCATGGAGATAGAGTACGAAATATATACCACTCGGACAGGAAATCCTACTACGAATGACTTGTTGCCTGTAGACTAGATTGTAAAAAATGAACAGCCGAAAACTAACGCCAAAGCACAAAAGCCACACACGACAAGAAAATAGTTTTCTAAGGATGGATCAGTGGCTACAAGTTGAATACCGGAGAAGGTTCGTCGATCACTACTCGGTCTCGAGTTAAATCTGATCAAGAAGGAAAGTTGTAAAAGGCGAATCCCCGCATGATGCGTAAGTTCAATTATCTAGATTGTGACAAGCTTGGAATTTGTACAAGAAATGGGGTGAGCTAGGATGACGAGGCATCTTAGGCAAATAAGAGATGCTCGAGGGCAACAGCAGAACGAAGCATCGTTATCAGTCAACGCCAAAAAGCAGGACGAGTACAACTGGCCGTTGTCTTCTTCATCGTGGTACACGTTACTATAGGAAAAGTGAGCAGGAAATAGACCTACAGAGATAGCAAAAGGAAAAGCCGCACTAGCCAATACACAGAATATACAACCTAACTACAAACGCACTTTTTTCTAACCATTCTTATTCGAAAGAAAGCAGCATCAAGGATCGACACTGTTCACACTCCCGTGTTGCCTTTCGTTGTGTTCAGCCAACTTTTTGACATGTCTTTTAAACCCCAACCACGATTAAGGGAGACACCTATTTTAGCTAAGTTCGCTGTACATTTTTTCATTCTCCGCTGCTATGTCCTCTGTTGACCTCCGCATGGGTTCTTTCATCTTTAGAGAGGTTCGAAAACAGGAAACAGTACGGTAGACCTGTGTTTACCACACGCAATACATGATCCAGCCAATTGAACCTAATAGATTGGATACGTTATGACCGAGCACCTTACACTTGATTTTAAATCCTAGCATTGTTCTCATAGTCATCCCCAGCTAATCCTAGCGATCCTATACAAACATCGATGATTACAAATCTCCGCTTCTCGTAACTATACGACCGTGACACAGTACATTGGATCTTTCAATTTCACCGAGATATCAGTGGATGCCGCTCGAGCTTTGGATGTACACATGCTCACCTCTGCTATCGTGCTACCGTGCTTCATCACACAGACGCCGAGTTAAGTGAGACAGTCATCAATGGTTGGTTGATCCCCATTGAGTATCAAGTTCAAAATTGCTGATGTCCAATCTTGTAATAGCACTTTAAACTTTGAAGTCGAAAGCACATCCCGAATGGAGCTGCAGTTCTTGTGAGTCTGTTAAGTGCATTCGAAAAAGCATGCAAAGTCATTGGCATAACCTAGATCAATTATTAAGGCAAACCAAGATGCGAAACAAATATTACAACCAGATTTTATCGAGGAGAAAAGATAAGGGAAGATAAAACGAGGTCTAAGGAGACCCGAAAAGAGAACAATATTCAAAGTATAAAATTTGGATTCGCAGACAATGCGTCCAAGATCGGAGTGCAGTGAAATGCCAATGACTTTTACAACCAATATTGATTTTTTCATGTTCGGCGTGCGGAGTGGGATAGGTTAATGTGATTGGCAGAGAAGTAATGGATTAGGTCAGTATAGTGGTCAGAGAACTCATCATAAAGAGGTATTAAATGAAACCATATGTAATTCCATCTATCCGTGAGAAAAATCGGAATGAAACTCCCTCGTCCCGAACGAAAATGGCCCACTTATTGTGGAAATTTGACCTCGGCAATACTGGACGGGGTAAGAATTAGAATGTGATTCATTTTGCCAACAAATCTGACTGGGAGATTTGAATGAAACCCCTCTAGATAACTAGCAAGCTAAGATGTGTCTGTGATTGTTGAACGCAACTGATTAGGGATGTAAAAGGGAAATCGAAGGATCACGAATGAAGAGATTAAGACTTGCGTTATCGGCTGTTCAGTAATCCTTTGAGTTTTGGTGACAAATGGGATCGGTCTATGGATGACAAAACTTCGAACAAATTTGAGATGACAATTGTGAATGTGACATTTTTGATGATATGGGTACCGCGTGCTTGGGTATACGAAAAATATGCAAACAAAAAAGAAGGCAGAAAAACAAGCTCATTCCAAGACACGCCTTTCACACGCATTGTCTCAGAATACCATCTTTGCCGGGTCGGAGAACAAAGCGTTTGTATAATACGGAAACAATTGGTTGGCGAAAATGAAAGAGGACAAAAGAGTAAAACTTTATGGGTAAAATGAAATTAGAAAACTGAAAACTCTGACTGTTTTTTTTGTGATTCACGCACAACCTAGTCGGTGGAATTACGAATGCATCGGATCGGTGTGGACAAGACAGTTGGTATAGATATTCTTGCTGTTCAGAAAGGCTAGCTCAAGGATTCCGTTGATTTCCCGTTTAGCTTACTATCGATCGGACCTGTCAAATTTTGGTGGAAACCTCCCAGGTGAAACATTCGGATGCGCTTACCTGCTTTGATTGTCATTGCAATTGATCGCAATATCAAAAACAAACCCAGTAACCACAGCAGTCGGGCATCATCTACACCTACGGGAATTTTGTTCTCCGAAAATTCATTGTAAAGCTAATGTTCTAAATCACTTCACAACGTACCGATGGGCACGGTGTCAAGAGTCTATTCTCCGGATTTTTAACCTCATGTTTCTATAACAGTATGATTAGAGGGAGCATATGAACAATGATACTTTCAGTCTTGGTCTCTGCCTATTCGATGTTCTCAAGAACATGATAGTCCGTTCCGTTGTTCATACAATCTTTCCCAAGTAGAATTATTTCAACTTTGAAAAATAACAAACCTAAGGAAACGAGCCTAACAATTCCCTCCTCCAACTTCATCCACGGATGAAAATTACACGTCCTCTAGCCTACAACCCCGACACCTGTCTACTTTGTTTATCATTGTCATAGGAGTACTTTACGCCAATCTGACTGTGCCTTTTTTCTCGTTCATCGTTTACCCATAATTCAGCTTTAATCGCTCCGCCACAATTCGGTCTGCCCGATATCCCCGAAGAAGACATACATCTCATTTTGGAATTCGATTCCGGTGACCAATGGGGTGATTTTGTTGCACCCCGGGCCAATCGGTAGGTAACCAACGAACACAATTAAGCTAACGAGATGTACGGTAAATGTGACTCACTAATCCGATCATTGACAACTCGTGTGAAGCATTTTGTCCCCCGTTGTCTGGTTCGAATTGTTTCAAATCACTATCACCATCATCTGCATTAGGTTCTATTTCCTTCCATCCAACCTTACCTCTCCCTGTTGTGTTGGAACTTTGTCACTCATGCGTTACTCGTTTAGCTTCCCGGACTTCATTTCCAGCATCCATTTACCATCAGTCTTGTTGAACAAACGCGAATGTGAAAATTTCCCCCTATCAACTGGGTTTGAACCCACGTGCAGATCCCGTCGCATCTGTTCTGTCAGCAGAAAGTTTGTACTTCATCTTCTGCACAATTACTTTACGCTATCGGTAATTCGTAATTGGAATAAGATGCTCAGTGTATGTGTTTGCAGGCCTTGGCCGGCGGCTTAACGCTGGACTATAAATATCCGCGTGCTCGTGTGTGTGTGTGTGTGTGTGTGTGTGTAACCAAATGTGAGAGAGAGCCGAAATCCTGTGATACTATCACGCGATGTAAATATCTTAGAAATATTCACTGCAGTCGAGCATACTGCGAAATGATATCCTGTTTAACAGTTTTCATCTAGTATTTAGATCGTAAATCTCTGATAACAAGGAGTAGAAAGTACAACATATTAGTTCTTCCCATTAATACATTTCGCACACGCATGAATAAACAGAATTCCCCCGGAAGCACATGACCAGTTTCGCGGTTATTGCCACTCTTCAGGTATGCGTACCCGGTGTTCTTCTGTCCAACCATCCCTATACTAGTGTGCTCCTTTCTTGGTTTCTCGCTAGAATCTAATTCGAATCGTTAGGAACATAAATGGATAGTGAGTCCACTTAAGAATCACATGGTCATTCGTGGGAGGATTTTCGTCGATCAGGCAAGACTAACCTTCAGAAAGGGGATACAAGACCCGAAATTATTGGTTTTTCCTCTCGGTAGTATTCTAGTGAAAACCCACAAAAGAGGCGCACTAGTATACTGATAGTTGGGCAGAATAATACCGGGTACGCATGCATGAAGAGCGGCAATAACTGCGAAACCGGTCGTGTGTTTCCAGGGCAATTTTGTTCATCCATCCGTATGCGAAATCATACTACTAAGAAGAAAAATCAATACTTTCGGGCCTTGGCTGACCGACAAAAATCCTCCCATAAATCACCATGTGATTCTTAAATGGACGCATCATCCATTCACGCTTACAATACATTATCTTTCTGTTCCAGGTTTACGTTTGCATGTAATTCTCCGTAGTCTCTTGTATTGTTTGTTGTCACGTTTCTATTGTTAGTTTTGAGCATTTACTTATCATCACTCCGCATCGTGTACACACTATTTTGTGATGGATCCAAATTGTCTCACATGAATCATGCAGTACGACAGCACTAATCTGTTTCGGGACCGAATTACCGGTCCAGTACTCTCGAAATTTTCAGCTGTGATTTGATGTATTTAATACATTGTGACAATTAGTTTTATCTGTAAAACCAATCAAGATATAGTTCACCATGGTTTCAGTTTTTGCAATTCAGCCTGTTTACAAATCACGACAAAAATTTTGGTGTTCACCTGAATTGTCACAATACTTTCATTTTGATGTAGAGCACAGTGTACTCATTTTTAGTCATTTATAAAGTAGTCCAATGAAAAAGCTTAAATGCGAAATTTCTACTGGTCATTTTGTGATCAAATAAAGTTAATGGTACAAACGAAACAAGTTATTATTGTGTGGCGTGGTCAAATCGTGTTCCAGAACCTCCACGCACACCTTTTGGGCACATCCTCTTTGAGATCTCGCAATATCTCTTTACCAATCGAAGACCATTCCCGTTTCAGGATGACTTCATTGTTACAGTCCTCAAAAGAGGAATGCAGGATAAATCAACTAAACTACTTTGCATACAAACTACACGATCGCCTTGCCACTCGGGACAATAGACGGCTTCCGACCTCAGTTCATCAATGAACGGGTGACATTATCCAATCAAAATAGAACGTTCACATGATCATCCACATCCATTAACGTTAGTAGTTTGCATCTTGTCGTGTGATTTCACGTATCCGAATCTTGATTACCATGCCAGAAATACGCATCATGCCACTGAAACTTCTTTGAGAATGACCCATTCGTATTTTGCCTTCTTTCGTCATGATTACCCCGTGCAACGCTTTGATCATTTGTATCGAGAACACTACTTGCCTATTGGATTTTGTTTCGTAAAATACAACTTTGCCGTTCCTCCACTGGAGAAAGTCTCTTCTAACAAACTTGGATAACATTTCACTTGTTCCGGCCAATTTTGTTACTCTTTCGTCGGCCCCAGAGTCAATATGAGTACACAATTTCCCAATTAGAATCATCCAGGCAAAATGTAATCAAAATTCATTTGTCCCGAATTGGCTTGGTTTCACGTGACTTGGCTATTGGGCAAGCCTAGCGACTCATCAAGAATCAAATGTACGACAATTAACTTGAGTATAGTTCTCTGTCCAAATTTTGACATCCTTCAATTTCATGCAGGGCTTGCTTACCAGATATCTCGAGTTCCTGAAGCTGAACGAATGTGTTACACACTTCTAACTTGTTTCATTTTTATCCAACCTTAGGATAGTGGGTAAGATATTGCTACCGCGATGTCATTTCTCATTCTCCCTCTGGAGTTTTTTAGTCGAACAGTAGAAATTACGTTTTCCCAGGGAAGTTATATGCCGCATAATCTGTCTCTCTTTATGTTACGTATATGGAAAGAACCGTCATATTGGTTTGTTCTTATCTGCCTTGTAAATTGTTACAACAGTCCGTTAGCTACGCCCGGAGCATGGCGAGTGTAACTCCCTTGTCTTCTGTTAGAATTTTACTTCGTCAGAGGTGTACGACCCTGACCGCTTGTTTAAGCTGCATATGCAACCCGGGTTTTTGCAGCCAACAATAGTGATTGTTTCTACTATACCAACACGTGTCCATCAGCTAGATGCTCTACCTTCCATTATTAGTATTTTAATTTCTATCACTTCTGCTTTTCACATATCTCAAACATTCGACGTGTCCAGGATTTGCTCTTCGTTCATTTTTAACCTATTTTGGAGCTCAGTCGCTTGCACAACGGGACGAAAGAATGCCAAGAAATAAGCCAGTTTCTTCGACCGCTTCGTAGGCTCTGACTTGGTTACTTGCCCTGAACGACTGTCACAACGACACTACACCTTGAGGTGGTGTGACGGCTTGCGTGCCTCCATGACCCAACGAGCTATACAGGATGGCTTATCTCTAGCCGAAGCTCCAATCATGCCTGGAAAGTCAATGGGTAGAGGCCTGACGAAGTAGTCTCCT